>JAEIHY010015826.1:0-62186 GCA_018904565.1 Drosophila tsacasi | reverse complement strand
CCACAATAATAAATCATTCTTTAAACATATTACATGGCGACCATTCATTTATTACAATATAGATATAGATATAGATACCGCGGCAGACGGATGGAAGCCAAAGAGCAGACGGCGAAACAGACAGAGAAATATTCATTGAAGAAAAAAGCGCAGAGTGCCAGACAAGAGTCAAGAAACTCGGGTAGTACGTAAAACATACCGCCTTATAATTAGAGCAGAAATTCTGACGTTTCTATTTCAATTTTCCAGCAAACGCCACGCAAAACTGCCACGCCAAGTGACGTTTTGATTGAGTGATTGGCAACAAGACGCGGCCAAAAAGGGGTCTCGCAGGGGGCTAAGGCCTGGTAGCCAACCAGGCAGCAAGTGTTTGCCCACTGCGGTTGCGAGTATCTGCATACCAGGACCGGCTGACTTGGCTGGCTGAATACCTGAATGAAAATCGTTGTGAAAGAAGGTTTCGCGTTACCCTCGACAGCGATCCGCCATTCGCGATCCGCTGCAGGTTACTGTCGCACTCCAAATCCGGCACGTAATTCAAGCTCGGGAGAAATTTCTAATGCCCAACAGAGCCAACGATGGTTTCAGTAACTGAAAAACACGGATCGTGTATGCACTCCACATATGTATATGTCCAAGTTCAAGAAAATTGCCTGAAAATAACAAATTGTCACCGTGCGAAATATGTAGTTTATATAAATTGGAGAAAATATATATATTACATTTTAGAGCCAAAAAGAATTAGCTATCTCAGCGAGAGTTGTGCAAAAATATGAATTGTATATTACTTGTAATTAAACTTAATAATATTTCATCAAGTACAGCATTTTCTTTGCAAGTGTACTTTGCAACAGCATTTATAATTATCACAAGACAATTTAACAAAAAATCAGAAATAGCTAACAAAAACGATGTTGGCTGCGGACCACACCCACTTCTGTGCCATACGAGTTCCAAGTGGTAATTGCACCAATTTGAATACGTAATAAAATCGAATGAGAAGCAAATCGATTAGCGATCTAACGCGCCCATTGTGTGGTCGTATCGGATCTCTTGTTCCTCATGCGATCCGCGAGCTATGCGCTATCTGTATCTGGGGCCATAGTTGCGGCTGTATCTGTATCTGCGGCTGCGGCGCACGAGCTAGACGCCGAGACGTTTGTCCGGTCGATCGACTTACGGATACTGTCCGCTGCCACCGCTCAATGTGAAGGTCAGTAGGTGGCGGCCAGCAACTGCGAACAATCAATTAGACTGAATGCCTAAAACGGTAAAAACTATATCCATGTGTGCACTCTGTGCACCAGATAATGCTATACTATAGGTACACACGTATTGCCATGCACATGGCTGCCGATCGGGAATATGGGTGTGCTTCCAGTCATGCATCAAGATCAAGGTGAGACTGTGCGGCGGAAAAATTCTCAGGTATCTCATTTCGCACAAACTCTCAGGAAGTTGCTGACGAGAATGCGTGTTCCTGAGAAGAGATCCTTGAAACTTACTCAATAATAATTTTCATTTGTGTAAACAAATACAAATAATTAACTATTCTTCCTAAGAAGAGTTTCCATGAATTTCTTTTGTATAAAACCAAACAAATATTTACCACAAGCTTTTAAATCGTAACTGAGCTGGAGTTTCTTGGAAAACCATTGACTTTTATTTGGCGGGTGAACAAGGTCAGCAATATAATTGCAAGTTGTAAAGCCTAATGTAGTCTATCAATAATTTTTCGTAGAAAAATGAAGTCGTAAAGCCCCAATTTCCCCCTGGGGCGATCGATGGCCATTCGAAAGCATTTCGATTGCTGGATTAGTGTCGCCTTAGCTAATGGCTTGTGGCATCAGGCAGGTATTCCGGCCAGATGCTAGTGCTCATTGTGGTCGGTAATTGCTTTCTTTAAGGCCAGATCAAGTCCCGCCCACGCCACTGCTCCAATTTGATTTGGTGGAGAGTGGAGAGCCAGCCCGGCTGTTTTGACAGTCTGCAGTTATTGTTTGATGCGCTGTCCGAGTGATGAGTTCATTAAGTGTGCCATAATTGAGCCTTTAATGCTCGGGCCCGGCTCATGAATGGGCGTGCGTTTTGACAGTCGGATTGACTGACTGCCCGAATGGCCGGAATGGCCGAATGACTGACTGACTGGCTGACAGAGTGACAGGCCGTGGCCGTTGGCCCAGTGAAATTGATACAACGAAAGTAGGCAAGCGCTATTTAAGCCAACTGCCTTGATTTCGACCACTTCCTGCTTCGCGCAGCTTCACTTTAAGTCTTGAGCTTAAGTGTATTGTGTTTAACGGGCGGCTATTTAATTAAGGCAAGGGCTTGGTTACCTGGTTACCAGCTGGCCAGCCTGGCCTTGGCAGCTCCCAGAGATGGCCAGGGCGCTCCTCCGCGTATGGGCGAGTGAAATTACAGATATTTGATGCCATTTGCGCAGATTCCGCCATCTGCAATTGCAAAATAGGAGGATTTCCCCCGCCCATCGCTCGATCATATTGATTTCCCCGGCCGCGCGTGGCAAATCAAATCGCAATGAATCGAATCGAACGAAATTGAATCGCAGTAGAGCCCAGACCCAGTCCAAGACCAAGACAAGACCTGCTGAAATAGATCCGCTTTAATATCGGTAATTAGGACCACACCTATGCGATATTCAAAGTGATTTTTATTACAATCGCCGGCCAGAGTCAGCTCTGCAAACTTTGCTTAGATTCTGACTTATTTTTATTTTTTATGTTTATGGCAGCTGCCTTTTGGCCGAAACTCGATTAGTTTCAATTTGCCGTTTGTGTGCCGGTCTGGTCCGCTTTATGGTCGCTGTTGGCCTTTGTGTGTATATATTTTATATCTGCATGCTGTTTAATGGAGCCTCAGAGCGCGGAGCCGGAGTTCCATGGTCGGGGCAGTTGCATATCACACGATAAGCTGACCTTAAACTTGCCGGCGTGCTTTGTTGTGGCGAATTTAAATAAACCGTGCAGCGGTCAACTTCTATGTGCAATTAGTTTTCTCAGTTTCAGTCTCTCTCCCTTTTCCGCTTTTCTATTTCCGTGTCTCTGTGTGTGTGGAAAGTCGGGGTTTTTTCTTCATACTTCTAAGAGCTGGCAGCAGGTGGTCTGCCACCAAAAGCTAATTGTGTTTTTCTCACATTTGCAGTTAGGCACCGTTGGCTGCAAGGCCCAACTGCATCTGTGAGACACTCCGACACTCAGATACTCAGATACTGAGATACTCATATGTGCGCCTAAAACAAACACACAATAAATTGCCTGGGCACAGCGGGCGACCACTTGGTTGGCGGCTGGTGGCTGTGTCTGCCGGTGGTGCCAGAGGTTTTTCCAGCTCCGGCGGTGCAGCGATTCTACTTCCATTCCATTTTGCATGCTGTAAATTAAGGCAGGTTGCCCGAATGCGAATGCGATTCGCCGTAATGGAGGAAATCGTTAGGATTTAGCTATTAAGTACGTATAATTGCTTGTTAGCGAACGCGAATGCGAATCATATGCTCAATGGCAATTGCAGACAACTGGCGGCGCGAGACGAAGAGAGTGAGAAGAACCAGATCCGAGAAGCATCATCATCATTTTCCAGGCAACCATAGTAAAAGAAAATGTGAGGATCACAGCTTAAATATTGAAATATCTCAAGCAAAATGTATCTCTTTAAAGTTTTCTTTTACTTCACGTTTCTCATCAATTTCAGGATTTACTTTCCCTCACATAGAACCAATTTTTTCGCTCAGTACACAGGTGTGTAAAATATTTTCTTTATGCTGATTTCAAATGTATCCCATGGATCTTCGTGGCGATTCTCGGGACTGTCATCGGGGCCATTGCGTTTGCCTCCCAGTGGAGCAGCTACCTGTGTTTTCTCTCGCTGTCATCGGATCTGAGGCCAGTTATCTCACATTTGTATCCGCTGGCCGGCTATCAAGGCTGCATCGGCTTATGACTACTACCAGATTTTCAAATCCGCCAACCGGTTGGCCAACTGGCCACTCTGGGAGCCAATGCGACGACAACTGGCACAGAGCTCACGCTTCATTAGACGTCACATTTGGCAAAGTCTGCGAAAAACGAAAAGGAAAACGAGTCGTCATCTGACAAGAAGATCATGAGGAGAAGATCGCTGATCTGTGATAGGGGACCGTTGATTTTCCCAGCGATTTTCACCGCGCCAACTAATGAAGGCAAAGGCGCGGAAATTAATTTGCAAAACTAAAATATGCTTTAGAAAAATGCGCATAAATAACAACCTGTCGCCGGCTAATGGAAAAGCAGGGGGAGGTGTTGCCAAATGGTAAGGCGCTCAAGCAGATAAACCGTTTTGGAGTTTTGTAGCTCAGTATATTTGGAGCGGACCACATGTGGGCTGAGCGATGCGCTAGAAATGTTAGCAATTTATTCGCGGGGCGGAGGGAGGTGCCGGCCGCCAAGTGGGCTGCTTAGAGGCATGTGCATATGCATATTCGCGAATAAGTCCACTGCCAGTCGCAGAGTCTACCCATTTGCTGTACGGTTGCGCCCCTGACACATCCAAGAATGTTCCAAGCTGCTTCCTCAGTCGCTGCCTCGGTCTCTAGTCGATTATTTGCCCAGCAATCAAGCCAGCCAGCCACTAGCTGCGACTTTGAGCCTGGCTTCGAGGCCTGAGCCAACGGCGACTGCCGCCAAGCAGTCTGTTGACGGTTTTCAATACCATTTTGGTGCACAGGCGCTGTTGTCTCACTCGTATTAGTTTTAAATGCCACATTGGCATTGGGCAAACACTCTGAGCGGGGCAGGTCGAAGCTGGGATACCCTGAGACCTCAGTGAAGCAGGGGTAAAAGGAATTTAAAGAAATACTGTAGACTAAATAAGACGAAAAATTTAGATTAAATAAATAATTTAGTAACTAGGAAAATGTTATTATTCGAAAATTATAAATTAAATTTGATAGGAATATTTGTATTATCATCTTAGCAAAAAACAAAAACTTAATAATGCTCTTTAAGGTATAATTTAAGTTTTCAAAATTAAAAAATCATAACAGATACAAGATATAATTTGAAATAGATGTACATACATATATACTCTTTTTTTTTCCCAAAACATTTTTTACTCCTGTTGACATAGTATGACTCACATCTCCCCCAAACTTTTCCCCCGTGTAGGCAATAGATCTTTGACCAGAGTCACCGTGAGCCGATAGAGCCACGAGATAGCCTCTGGCTAAATGCTGGTCACCAGCTGTGGACAGCTGTCCCCTGACTTTGGCTTCTTGGTTTCTTGGCCAGCTTGTCGCTTTGTTTGCCCGCTTGTTGTCCCCTGTTTGCCGTTTGTCTTTTGGGCCTAAACGGCGTTAATGCGTACGGCAAACACTCGAGGGGACCACCGGCAAACAGCCGCTGACCAGGAGCTGCTATTGGACATGGAGTCGGAGTCGGAGTTGGAGTTGGAGTTGGATCGGGAGATAGAGTGGAGACAGAGATGGTAGCTTCGACTGGAGGCTACCGTTAGCCACCGGCCCGGGGGTTCTGCTAATTGGCCAGAAAGCAACAAATAAGCTGAAAAGAGAGTTAGTGGGCATGCGATGCGGCTTGCCAGAAATTCTCAAGTAATTATGAAAGTTTCACTTTTTGCCAGGGGTCTCTGTTGTTTCTTTGTCGATGGCATGCGCCATTCCAAAGACAGAAGAAAATTATGCAAAAGATACACAAAAAGCTAAACGCTAACGCGAAATTTTTCAGCTGCTTGCCATTTTCGGCCATGGCAAATTGTTTGCCCAGTTGTTGTTGGTCGCAACTGCTACTGCTAAGGCGATGGCTTCAAAAGTTGTAAATTAATAGGCGAAAATACGCGAAATCTCGGCAAACACATAAACAGGCACACGGGCACTTTGGCAATGGGTGAACGCCCATTGCGGGTCTTTCAATCAAATAGCCGAAAATGGCTCCCATAAATTGCGCCCATGCATTAAATGTGACTTTTTTTCCCCCCTCCTGTCAGCGGGGCTGCGGCACTTACCGAACAATAAACATTCATTTTACTATGCAGCTGATGGAGATTTGTTGCAACAACAAGCCGCTGTCAATTGCCAATTGAAATTTATGCAGCCAGCTCCAATTGCCTCCCTCTCCCCTTCGGATCTCGGCACCCAATCCCGTCCAGAACATTTCCAACTGGGTGTGACGACAGCGGCGACACTTGAGTCAATTTTAATTATGTGCACTCGCAAAAACAAATAATGACGTCGGAGGGGGGGTTGCCCAAAAATGGCACAGACAACATGGCCAACCGGGCATATTTTCGGTTAGGATTCCTGTCTATCGTTTGTCAAATCGCCTTAGGAGTGTGCAGCTGGTGACCCGAAAGTGCTGGCAAGAGTCTAAGACTCAGCCAGATCCGCATTGTCTTACTCTCGCTTGGGAAGTTCCGCCTAGATACCTTCGTCAGGGATTACTTAGCATACAAGCACATATCCCACTTGAACTTTGAAGTAGGTAGATCCCCGGAGTGATCAGTGATCGATATTTCTAAAAAAAAAATCCAAGAAAAACCGATTAAACCTAAATAAAATTTCAATTATCTCTAAATTCCACGGGCCTTTCGATCGACAAGTGTGTGCAGCTATCTGACAGTCTGGAATCCATGCGGTGTTTATTTTAGATCGCACTTGTTTTGCATGCAGGCCTCGCCCATCAATCCGCAAAAAGTCCGCACCAAAAACCATCAGAGCCACTAGCTCCACCAGCCCACACGCCCCCAAGGCGTCGAAATGGGCACGGCTGCCATTTTGGGTGGGTGTTGTGCTCTCAACACTTTCGCCAGCACCAACTTCAGCACCAGCTCCAGCTCTCCAACTCCAAGACCCAAAACCCAAAGACCCAAAGCTGAAGCCAAACCAATACCGGTGTCGATGCCGATGTCAATTGGCTCTTTGGCAGGCTGCACCGCACCGCAAATTGCATTGATTTGTGTGGGAATGCGGCGTTAATTTGATTTGATTAATCAAAGTGCATGCACAGATTTCACCCGCGATCGAGGCGCTCATACGGGGATGGGGATCCGACATGTGCCGCCGGGTCGTGGCTCCCAATGCTGGTGTGTTTTACGCTCGGGAGTGTGTGCGTTTGGTGGTGTTCCTTTTAGTTTTAGTTTATGTATATGGCCAATAATTCACTCGGGCGGCCTAACGGTTTATTAGCATAAATAAAAATAAAATTGATATGTTTGAACTATTTCCTGCAGCAATGCGCGCTACAATTTTCGTACATGACAACCAACAACCATCGGCCAACAGCCGACAACGAACGAGCACCGAACAACGAGAACAACCTGCAGCCAGTGCACAGTGGTTTAAGTAGTTTAAAATATCAAAGTTAATTTAAATGATAAGGCAGAAATCAAGTTGAGAATTTTATAGTAAGATAGGGTCCGGTTTTTGTGACCCTCCGACCACTGTGCCGTGGCCTGGTAACTGCTTCAGATTGAGCCCGCGCCAAAGACGTGGCCCAAACGAGCTGCGACTAAGTGGACGGACTGGGAATCGGGCTCGAACTGCAACTGCCACTGCCACTTGCAGCGGACTGCTGACTGCGGAATTGGTAGCTGCTGCAACAAAATGTTGCGATGTCAGCCGACGAAGGCGGCGCATGCAAATGGGGTTAGGGTAGAGGCTCAGACATAGGCTCAGGCTCAGGCTCGAGCTAAGACTTAGACTTAACCACCGCCATATCTAATGGTTATATAAATTTGGCACTTCATGTAGTCCACGGGCTGCGACCGGCTTAGCTGTTAGCCGAAGCCATAGCCATAGCCGTCGTTGTTTAAGCGCTTGTTTAGGCAGCGAACATTGCCTTGATTTGAAACAATATTGAGCGGGGCGAAGACAAACGACAGGAAAAGGCTGGGTTCAGTTGTAGATCGAACCGACGATTGCTAGTCAGTGACTTGCACTAAGAATAAGTCTATTATATAATTACTGTTGTGCCCTAAAATGATAACTTGTGAGCTTGATAGACATGACTAGTTGATGCACAGCGTTTAGTACAAAAAAGTGGCCTCGAGCCACCTAGCAGGTTTCGTTGGTGTTAGTTATATAGCACATAATACATAGATTAATTAACTGATAAATTCCCGATAAATAAATATTTAAAACAATAATTTAAAAAAGCCTCCCATCACCTGCATTGCCCACATCTTTGCCAAGCCTTTGCCAGATGCAAAACTCACTTGCACGGCATGCCAATCGAGGCTCTTTGGGCCCGACTGAGTCTTCACCTGTGCGGAGTGACATGTTAATTTTACCTGGCCAAAAGCCAGAGCGGGATGGCTAGAGGCACGCAGGTGACACGCACGTAGGCCAGTCACTCACTCTCCGACTCGCCTGCTCACTGGCCACGCCTACCGCGCAAACTAACCAACTCATTGGCTCAGGTCGATAAAGTTATCATTTATGCAAATTTCCCTGACAGCTTTGACAAAATCAAAGCGAGCGTTTTGCGGGGCGGTCCGATAGTTTCGGGGATCCCAGGTGGAATGGCATGTTTTAGTATAAAAATTTCCACCCATTTACATAGGCCGCGAGATGGGCGATATCAAAAAAAGCCTATCGATAATCGCAACGGAATAACTTCAATCCGATACAGCTTATAAGGATTCAAAATGTATTTCTTTGTTTCTATTTAATACAAAAATTATGCTAATTTAATGCAGCTACATATTTGACAGGTCTTTCGCTCTCTAGCCAGTGGTAATTTGCAGCTTTTCTTGGGCGGAAAATAATGACTCACTGGGAGCACCGGCTAATCACATGACCAGAGCAGCGTGTGTGGCCCGGCAAACGGTGTCTAACGTGCAGTTAACCCACAAATGCCGGGCCAAAGAAAAACGGCTAAGACAACACCAGCTATTATTACCTAAAAAAAAAAAACAGATTATAAAACCAACAACGCCAAGAGCCGGCGGACAATGAGTCTCGGCGCGGGCCAAAAGCTCCGCAAACTGTAATTGATGATGAAGAAAAGAGATCGATCATATTGTGCGAGCGCATATCAATCACGACCACGACAAAATGTAAACACACACAGTCGCACACGAGTTGCGGGCCTACCTGGCGTATGCGTAACGTGTGGCATTTTGCGGCTGTGGATTCGGCTTTTGTATTAGCTACCTGACCAAAAGGCACACTACACTCGAAAGAAACTCGAAATGTATCAAAGTTTTATTTTGAAATAAGAGTAAAACCACTTTAAAGATTAAACATTATATTTATATTCATATTTTCCAAATCCAAACGATCTTACACGGATTTGCTTTAACAATTTTTGGAATAATGAATATACGTACAAATTGTTACCTATTTTTAAGTACAGTTCCTTAATCGATTCGTGTTTTGAGTGCATATATACATACTCCACTTCTGCGGGGCGTGACACTGCCCGCAAAAATGTTTAACCCGGCTAACCGTGCGTATGAGTAATGTTCAAGTGCAAATACAATGAGGCGAGGAAGAAAACTGAAACAGAAACACACAACTCACACACACTGACAGACGGCAAAAATACAGCAAATACAGAAATAAGTGTAATAAGGCCCCGACATTCCATTGAAACGAGTTTCATATTAATTGGCCTTTTCATAGCTGAATATTTGGTTCGGTTTCTTTGGCTTTGTGGCCTTATGCGGGTTCAATGGTTTGTTCTACTTTCTGGGCCACCCCAAGATTACAAGGCGAAATGAGAAATAGGAATCGAGGAGGAGATGTATATGGAGCTGCTCCTCTTTTGAATCATTCAAATCGTCGAAACTCGCCCCCAGGCGAGCACAGAAAAGTCTCGCTCTCCACGGCTCTTGGACCCAATTTTTGTGGGCCGGCACTTTTTATTTGCTTTTGAGCATTTCTTCATTGTTTGTTTTGATTAATTTTTTGCTGCTCGCCCGCTGTTGTTGCAAATGTTTAAGTGGAGCAGAAAAGATTTGGCTGGCAACTCGATGCTTCCGTTGCTAAACGATTCGAATTAAGATTCCCTGCCGCAACGCCGCACTTCTGTGAATGAAATCGAGAAATGGAATGAAATGGAAGGGAATCGAAATGGAATGGAATGTGCTGTTCACAGCGGAAATCAGCTTTCTTTTGGGTGTGTTTTAGCCGTATATTTTCGCAAGAGCACCAGCTGTTGGCCAAATAAATGCTCTACTTCTGGGGCCACAGCTAAGGAGCCCTGAGAATCCCCCCTGATATGGCTTAATTAAGCCAAGACATCTTACACACGTAATTAAAGAAACGAATTCGAAAACGTTTTTGCCATGAACAGTCAAAAATACCAAATAAGTTGAACAAATGTCAGGCCAAAGCAGCAGAAAATTCAAAAGGAATAAAAACACTTGAGAATCTTTATACAATAAATCTTTATTTTTACGGCACTGCTGCAGTCGAGCTTTTGTAGAAAAACACTTGTTGCTGTTTTTGTTGCCGTCTCGCTGTCTTGTTGGCTCGTTTGACCTTTATTTCATAGAAAAACGCGGCGATGTCTGCATTTGCCGTCTGCAATTGCGGGAGAGAGCAAAGAACCAGTTGGCCATTGATCATCCCCAGTCCCGCACTCTACACCCCACCGTAGCGGTCTCCGCTAACAATGTTGCCAAGAGCCAAGACCATTGATACCAACACCGGCTCACGGCACAGGCCATTGCCTGTCATTGCCTGGCCTTGTTGTAGTTGTTAGCAGTGCCGGTGTCGGCACTGAAAATAAAGGGTGTGCTGCGGGGGTACCCTGTTATTTAAGTTCTTTGTTACTTAATAGGAAATGTATTGAATTCATTTAGCAATTTTAGCAATTTAAAACACTATTCTTGAAAATCTATTCATTTTCATTCCTATACCAATATTCTTTAAAAAATTATCTGTAGAGATGAGAATCTATTAAATATAATAGATCAAAATATATAAGTTATTTGGCATACATACTTATCTAAGATTAATTGTTAAGACTCTTACTACCTAGATGAGGCTTTTAAAAAATAAAGAATATGTTTCCTGATACCCAACCGATTTTCAGAAAATATATCTATCTATATATATTTCCTCCCATAGTTATCATAAAGATATTGAATATACCCCGACATCTGATAGCACCCGTAGAAGAAAACGCCGTTAAAGTCATTTCGCATCATTAGTATGATATGTGCGCTTGTATGGGTGTTGATTTCTGATTCGTGTGCCTGTGTTAGTGGTGCCGGCTGTGAGAATTGCTAAATGCGCATGTAAATACAAGAGCCGGGCTCCAAGGGGGCGATAAAAAGTGGTAGGTGATGCTCATACACGTATTCCGCCGCATTTAATATCCACCTTGACTTTGATAGGCCATAATCCGTGTGTGTGTGCCCGTAAATTAGCCACAGTTAGTGACCCGGCGTGGCTGCATTGGCATATTTCATACGCTAAATGCGTCATTAGGCGCTTTGATTTACGGCACACGTGTGCAGCGAAAGAAGGAGAAGGTGGAAGCATCTCGGATCGCACCGGACTGGGACTGGGACTAAGATTGGGATTGGGATTGGATTGGATGGCATATAGTGTGCATATATCCGCGGGCCATTTCATTAAAATTGAAAACATTTTTTATGCCTTCGGCCGTGTGGCCAAGTGCGGCAAACAATTTAATTAAAATTTCGTTTGATTTTCCCCCAGCATGAAAATGGTCAGCCAATCTGGCTGCGGCAGTGGCAGTTGCTGCCAAACGACGGCCATTTGTGCTTCGATTTTGGCCACAAGCTTTTGGCTGTTTGCAGTGTTTTTTTGGTCAAAACGAGATCGCAGCAAGTGGCACGCAATGCTGCCACTGCCACTGCTGCTGCTGCTGCTGCCACTGGGAGCCAACTGATGCGTATCGAGAGGCATTTTAAATGAAGCGATTAAAATCGAACGCCTGCACAGTTACACATTTGGCCCCCGGCACCTGCCCCCTGCACCACTTTCCCGCCGTGTATCTTTTAATTCAATCAATTTTTCTCACAGCTTCCCGTTGGCATGCGAGCATCGATCATGTAAATTGAAATTGAGTTACATGATCAACATGACATCATTCGCGGATCCGCAATTTTCCTTGCTAATGGAGTAACTTTGCCACATCCTCCATCGAAACATTTTAAGTGCACAGAGAAAAGTTTTACTAGTGAAAATTACACTCTAATAATGCTTGGTAATTATAGTTTAAATAACAAAAGACCCACATTTCCTCACTGAAGGCTATATTTTCTTAGAAATCTTTTTATAGTTATAGTTTTTTTTTCCTCTGCATCCCACTCCAGCGTGTGTGTTCATTAGAATAAGCAAACATTTGCTGGCAGCATCGAAGCATCGAAGTATCGAAGTATCGAGTCGTATAGCGGTCAACGAGCCAGTGCGTGTGGAACACCCACAGTTGGATAAACATTGACGCGGAGCAATTAGAGCCCCGAGACAAGCTGGCAAGTGGAAGCGAGTCCATCCAGTCCGGCCGAGAGCTCTGGCCAAGATACTACTCGTATATTACCGATGTATCTGCGATTGGGATGGCTGCGTTATTTATGCGCCTGTTTGCCTTCCCGGGGGCACAAACACACTTACCCCGCCGATGGACGATTGTCATTGATTTATGCCACTAATTGTTATTCATCGCACCGTAGGTGGGCCCCACCACCGACCATAATACACTATCCAGCCTGAGACACCACCCCACCACGCACCAAACGACAGTGGGAATTGGGCATAACTTCTTACTTGGATGTATACTTATTTTAGATACTTTTAAAGTTCAATATTACTTGATAGAAAACTTGAAACGATTTCAGTATTGTTCATAGTAACAAATGGATGAAAGAAAATTAGAGGAATTCATTATAATCAGATTGAAAAGAAAGTATTTAAAAAGTTTTCATGCGATCTTTAAGAAGAAGTATTATTATTTAATATTATTTAAATTTTTATATTGGTAATCCAAAATATAAGAATTAAATTTTTCAAAGTCAATCAACTTAGCCCCACTGTGCAATGTGTCCCCTTTTGGGAGCTGTTCTATATCGCGTGCTAATGTCGCATAAATCAGAGCCGGGCAAAGACTGGCAGCCAAAAAACTACATCACCTAATGATTTGTTTTGGACCCTGACAATGGGCTACCAAAAACGGCGGCCTTTGGTTACAGCATCAACGCATCACACGATTTCCCTCCAATTCACTCTCCACTCTAGTCTCCCCCGAAGACGCTATAGTTCGTTTCGTTTAATGATCGCCTACGCAAAATCCAATGGCTCAGATTTGTCTCATGTCAGCATAAATTTGTCTTAATTGATTTTAAATTCGGGCATTCTCGTTGTTGTTTTTAGATTTTATGGCCGCTTGCAAGCCAAATTGGTATCTGTAGAAAGAAGCGCTTGAGCTGAAACAAGAAATTATATTTTTCCGCTTTTAGGCTATTGCATAGCTAATGGCGTTCCAAAACTAGTCCGGTGTTCGTTTTGATTGAGCATGAATATGCATGCTCAGATAGCTAATTCAATTAACGAGCCCTAACGACTTTATCTGAGTTATTTGGGAAATCGCCGCGCAAACCCAAACCCAAACCGAAGGGAAATCTTAGCATACTGTCCATAAATGTCACTTTGATTAATCCCTTTGCACTTGCCAGATTTACGTTGGTGTCCAAGCCAAGGGCAACTTCCTATCTACATATATACTTTCTGAACCCAACCACCAAAATTTCTTTATAATAACCCATCTCTACCTCGATCACAGATAGTATGGTCTGATAAAGATACAAAAAGCAGCACACCTGCTGTGCAGGGAAATTAGTCTGTTGGTTATCTTTATGGGATGCCAATCAAAATAAACATATGTAAATAACCTCTAGTTTATTTCCACGCATAAATATGGTGATATATATAATTTACATTTATTTATTGGAATGACGTAGCCAGATCGAGTGTGGACACATTTAAGGCAGCAAATTATCAAAACGAAATTGCACCATAAATAAGCCGGTCGAAATGTAAAAATTATGAACAGAGCCCAGCAATTTGAGCCGAGATGCAAACAAGATCCAGCTAATGGATCGTATCCGATCGGATCGGATCGAACAGATCGTCGCACGCTTAATGGCGTGAATTATTTACCGATTTTAATGCCAAGCCAATACCAACACCAATATCGCCTGAACAAAAACCAATATCGATCAGACACCGCTGCGCCTTTGTGATTATGTGCTGCATTTGCGGCATGTCATTGCTTTTATTTAAAACAAATCGTAAATGTTTAAATGCCGCCTAGCTTTTGGTGCTGCCGCCGACGCTTGGAAGTTGGATTTTTGGTAACTTGGAAACCTCGATACTTGGGAACTTGGGAACCCGGGACATTGCTCAATGGACCCAGTGGATGGTGGCCATACAGTGGCTATCTATCGGTGGCATTCGGTGGCTCGTTTAAGGTGTGTCCCGGCCCGAGACCTTATAAAAATAAACAACAATGAGCCGAGAGACTGGGATTGAAACTGAGACTTCGACTCGACTCCATTGAGTGCGTTAAATGCCGTGTATGTGGAGCAGTTCGGAGCGGACTTTGAGAAACGCCCCGCTCCGAAAAGACAACAATGAAACGGCCTAAAAAAGATCAACAATAATTTTTTCGGCTGAGGTGGCTACTTAAATAAACAGATCTCGGGGGACTGAAGTGTTACGGGCGGAGAGATAATGAAAAATAGCGGCATCAAGCCGAACAAAAATAAACCACTCTTAGAGATATTTTAATCATAATAATAGACAACAGCCACAAAAAGCTGACAAGGGGCTTTGTTCGAATGTCAGTCCTAATAAAGGCGCAAAACTTTATTTTAAACGTTTTTTAATGACGTCAATGAGTGTGCAATTGTTTCTGTATTTCTGTGACTTGTGATAAAGTCAGACTTGGGCAATTTGAATAGGCCGCGGCCCCGCACTCAAAGACCCAGAAATATCCAGTCTGAAGCCCTTTGTTTTGGATTCTTTTTGCTCAGCCTAAGTTTCTCTTCTAAATTGGACTCTGCCGAACTGAAACCGAAACCCAGACGAAATCCTGATCCGACACCTACAGCATGGCATCACGTACAAATATCGCAGGCACGATTTTGCACTATTTTCAGATTTATCCAACACCTGCGCAAAAAAAAAGGTACGAGATATCTAAAAAGCTAGAAATCGCAATGAAAATGGAGATGGAGCTGCGAAGAGATCAGCGGAGATCACGCTAAACATGAAAAGCATGAAAAGCGCTTTGTACTCTTCAAAATCGGCACAAGAAATTCATACAGAATATGGGTAAGGCTTCTCGTCTGAATTTGGGATTTCGGATCTCGTATTGACTGCCTTGGGAGACTTCCAGCCTCCGGGGATGCAAATTGTTTTGCACTTGAAAGCGAGCGAGTTAAAGGCGAGGCGTTGGAGATCATTAAGCTAAACGCACGACATTTCCGTTTTAATCAACCACCCGCTTGGTAGCGAAATTAACTCAATTCACAAAGGCAGCCCCAAAAAAATGACAGAAACCGGAGAAGAAAACTGAGATCGTGAGTGACGGATGCCCGGACGTCGAGCCAACTCATGGATACTCTTCTACTGCTTACTGCAGAGACGATAACTGACCGGGAGATCATTTCACACATTTCGCACTAAAATATTTTATAAGGCCCATCAAAGCGGATAAATGTGCCCACATAACTCTCCGCCAGGCCATTATTCCAATCAAGCGAACATCCAGCTGCATTCCTATCAATCTCCCCGCCACTTCTTGGCGTACCAAACACGATCTGCACAAATGTCTTGCGGATAAAGAGTAAACATAAAAATTAACCTGGCCAGGAGAGCAGGGGAGTGGGGAGGCGGGAGGGATTTCATGGCCCAATGAAATGGCCAGCTGAAGAACTAATAAACATCGGCAGCGGCGAAGCAGCACAAGAAATGGCTTGAAAATATAGTTCATAGGCATTGTGATTGCCTTCAATAAATTGCAAATAATTTCGACCTCATTTCGTCGGGCTAGCCACACGGTCACGGACAACGCCCCACAACACCTCGATCCCTCCTTTGGGCCGGCCACCTCCGCACGGATCCGAGCCGGCGCTGCGTGATATAATTTCTGAGATCGCTGTACGGTGGATTGGAGTTGGAGTTCGCTCCAAAATATTTCCAGACCACGCACATGCTCCGATTTAGTGCGCCGTCATAAATTTTCCTGCGACTCCGTTCGACTTCTTTTTAATTAAAATGCTATCAAATGTCAAGTTTACATGGCCGGAGCGCCAGCTGCGCCGGAGTGGAGATCGGAGTGAAGCCGGCGGAGTCGAGGAGCTGGCAAAAGCAAAGCAAACACTTGTCATCTTGACAGGCCAAACAAAGCGTGACAGACGCAGGGAGATCGGGCAGGGATTCGGGGTGGAGGAAAGGGGATCGGGGATCGGGGATCGGGGATCCGGGGCCTAACGAGGGTCATTCAATGAGTTGGGCTGCAGTTTGCATTTGCATAGGATACCCACACAGAGACGGAGTGGAGACGGAGACGGCGGCGAAGGAGGCAGTGCACCTGGCAAATGTGGGCTCCACTCGTGGACGCGAACTCGGACATGTTTAAGTAATTGCGCGCGTGCGTGGTGGCAAACAATTGAGACACACTGTGTACACACTGGGCCATTGGTATGGCTTTGTTTTTGTTTTGGCATGGGCTTTGGTCTTGGCCCGGGCTACGGCCTGCTCTTTTGGGCTTTGTCTGGCATTGTCTGTTGATAGTTTGGCGGCGATAAGCGCGACATGTCAGCGTCAGCTCGAGATTCAGATTCAGCTACAGCCTTAGCTTCGTGGCAGCTTTAGATTTCGAGCACAATATATTTTGTCAGCCCAAACGGTGTACATAATAGCCCAGAGATAAGATTGTAATGGGCCGGTTAAGCGGCTCATAAATCATTGGCATGGAAATTGCTTTTCCATGATAGACAACTTGTTAGCCACTCGCCGCTGTGACTTCCGCACGGCGAGGCGAAACTTGCAAACTAAGTCATTTTAAGCAGCACTTTTCACTTTCCGCTAAACACTCGACATCCGCTCGGATACGAGTCCAATCCCATCGCATGGCCGGCGGGACGAAAAGCGGTGAAAAGTTCATTTAGAAAACAAACAAACAAAAACTTAAACTCATTTTCATAACAGCCACCGCCACCGGTCAGCATCGTGAATGTGCAGCTTTTTTGTATTATTTCTATTTGTCTTTCTTTCTTCAGGGGCCAGTATGCTGTGCGATGTGCTATGGTATGCGCTTCCTGCGCTGATTTCTTGCTAGAAATATGCTGGGAAATCTAGCGCCAAGTGGAGAAAATACACGCCGAAAGGAATTTCGAAAGATGTATAGCAAAAGTGTTACAAACGAGCAGTCAAAAGATAAACAAGGAAGCCAAGAAGACTCTCTGGCTGAGTAAATAGCACAGCTAGAATTCTGAAATTATATTTGCGTTGTGCATAGCTATAAATTATTTGCCAGTTGTGTTTGCTTTTAGTCATCTTCCATTTTGGTATTATGACTTCCGTTTGCGTCTCTGTCGGACTTAAGCCCTCTGGATGATTAGTGAGTTTATGTTTGGGGCAAATTTTTTTTTAGTATTTATCTAATGAATTATGAATTCTTATTTGAAGTTTGAAGTTAATTTATTAATTTTTTTAAGGTTTAAAGTTAATTTATTAATTTCCTTACCTCTGAAAAGGCTGCAGAAATTAAATATTTTTCCCCGGTGCTTTCGATGGTTCAAGTATTGTACAAACTAAAAATAAACAAAATATATAAATCATAATATATAACATTATAGGTGATTAAAAATTGTATGTAAAGTTCATTTATTAATTTTCTAACCTTCTAAAAGTATAATTTATTTCCTGGCGTCAGGGTATATATATATATGTATAATATACATACATTGTATATACATATGTATATGCATCTTCTCTATGTATGGCAAATAGCACACTTTCGTCCAGTCGGATATTTAGATTTGCCGTCCGTCCGCTTGAAAATTTTTCTTGAAGGCGCACAATTATTACCGCTGACAAAAAGAGCTCGACGAGTGGCCGCAGTTGTGTTTGAAAATATCATATAAGAATATCATCGCAAATATTAAATTATCCTGTTAAGTGTGGCTGCAGTGGCATAACTATCGCCGCGTCCATAGGAGCACCAACAGCTGTCTTGATTTTACTTATTGGCCGCAGGCGAAAATAAAAACGCACAAAATACGCGTCAATCTTTGAGGCTTCCATGATCAATTATAACCCGCATTTGGTCCACACCTTCATCAACACTTTTCACGACTTTTTGGCTTATTTAATTTAAGAATTATCACTTAAAACACCTTTTTTACTTTGGCAATATCAAAATTACGCACTTGCGGAGGAAAAATGGCGGGGAGAGCTATCGATATTCGCAGGAATGCAATCGGAACAGTGTCTTCGTTTCCATGCACTCGATTGCACTCTCTCGAATATCGATAAGTCTCCCGCCACTTTTCCATCGCTATTGCGTAATATTTAATAATTAAAAAACGTTTATTTAGTGGTGATTCTTAAATTAAATAGGCCAAGAGATCGTGAAAGGCGTAGACACTGCTGCTGCCGCCCCCTCCCGCTCTTTTCACGACGGCAATTATTATAATATCCTAATTAAATGCATTTATGTGACCTTTCGAATGATTTATATTAATAAGGTTACAAACCACCTATACATAGATTCATTCGAAAATAGAATCGTTTGTATATTTTCGTATTCATAAGTCGTCGATTCGACATAGTTGACAAGAAACTATTCCCATTGTGGTATTTCCGCCATGGACTGTCCGTTTGACAATACAAAGTCCGCCGCAAGGGCATGTAAAGTGTCAAAAAAAAATATATGTATATAAGAAAAAAGAAATCAAATTCCACTCCTAGTAATTGTGCGGTGAGGGGCGGCTGCCCCCGACTACGTATACAAATTTCCTTCTGTATATAATATGATTGATTGCCCCGTTGACCTGGAAACGTTGGAAACTAATAGTTACACTTAACAATGGGACCAGGGGACAGTGGAGCCCCACGATCCTACACATACTCGCACTACATGCAAGCTCCACAAGGAAAATGGGTCAAGCGGGGCGAGAAGATGAAATTGTAAGCGCCCACTCCGCCGATACGTGCTGCACTTTCTGCAGTTGGGGGGAAGGATGAGGGAATACAGGTAGCACCGGTGGCTGCAACACCTTGAGAGGAATTCGAGCGATCCGAAAAAGAAAATATAAGCAGACTGCTGCCACATGACGTGGCGCTATTTTCGGCTATTCGGCATCTGGGCAGTTGACGAAAGCGGCAAGTTAATGAGCTGCCCCCGATCTTTGTTATTCCCTGATTACTAGCTTTTTTACATTATTATACGTGTGTTGTGCCCGCCCCCCGTTTTCCCCCACCCGAGTTGACGAATTCAATTTCACTTTTCCAGAGTGGAGCGGAATGGAGCCTGGCGTTGTCAGGCCACCGTCATGCTAGTTGAGCGCAGAACAAAAGACTCGGACAGCGAACTTGTTTCGGTTGTTTCGGCCACTGACACACACTGGGCCACGGGGGTAATTAAAAAACCGTTAAGATCGGAACCACTCTCATCGTTGCCCGGGTGTCAAATCAAACATAAAAAGAAATTATTAAAAATTCATAAAAAGGCTGAATATATATGATACGAGTGTTGGTCCCAGAAACAGATGTGAACAAAATTGAAATTTTGAGCGGGATGAATGTGAGAAAAGCCAGCGGAGGGCTGCCATAAAATGCAAAACAGATAGCCCGGGTAATGTCTCCCCCGCCCCCTTGAAGGTCTGCCCAAAATGTAGCGTTAAGTGTTCAATGGCCAGAAAACGGCATTAAGCCATAAAATCGTATCGAAAGAGAAAGAGCCAAAAGAAATGCTCAGAGCCAGGCCAAATCCCACAGCCACACAGACACAGTCGCAGCTAGCACACAAAAAGCGAAAGAAACGATTGACGGAGTTCAAATGCATATTGATTGACGTTGAAACGCTCTAAATGGAGCACGGCTCCGAGAGGCAGGTGCAAGTTGGCCGGCTGCCGCTGCCCCGGCTGTCTTGTGGCTAATAAGTGGCATGAATTAGTGAAACGCTTATGGGGGTCAGGTCGTTGCGGCACGCCACTCAATGAACTGTTTACGGGGAGTTGACCGCGCTGCCAGTCGAAAGGCTTTTAAGAGAAACAGTCGCCGTCGCAGTTTGAGATCAATGGGCCATTGAGGCGAATCGAAATCGTAAATTCGAAATCATTGACTAAAAGCTTTTGATAAATTATAAACAAGAGGACTGAGGGATGTGAACGCGCATCAATGAGAGCGTTTTGCGTTTCTATCAATGGTCAGCAGCTGCCGTGGCCGAAGCATAATTGTTGTGAGAAAACATCTCGCATATTTATGGGAAAAGTTCAATAGACTGGGCGTGTCCGTGGGCCTTTACCCGGCCACAATCCAGATTCTACCGGACAGGGGTCAAAAGGGTTTTGTCTCAGGCGCCCATACACACTTTTCGCACAAGTCTCCATTGATTGAGACAGAGGAAGAAGCGCTCGTAAACTGATCAATTTATGGGGCGAAACGATATCAAAATGCTGACAGTTTAATGCTCAATGCTATGGCACAGGCTATGCAAATTCTAAAAATAATCCCATTTACCCATAGAAACCCGCAGAGGACAAAAGAATTAAGCAGCAGCGAACCTAAAAATAATTGACAAATATATTAAGAGCATAAATCAGCATCAGAATCGCCCATGGAGCTCGAAGAGAGCCACAATCTCTTAACAAAGACTCTGCGGAGCGTCTTCGGGTTTTCGCTAGCAACTTTTATTATCATTTACCGCTTTACTCCGGTCACAACAAACCGATCTCATGCACTACAGAAAAAAACATAAAAGTATTTAATTACGCTTTTCATTTGGCCTTAAAACTGAATATCTATGAGAAAAATAGCTATTAAAAGTAGAGGATAGAGACAAACTAATAATTATTTGAGGAAAGTACCCATTTTGTAAATTGTAAAGGTATTATATCAGTTTCCTATTGGATTTAAGGTTTCCCAAAAATCACTTTGAAATAAATAGCTTTTCGTTATGACATCTTATATTTACTTTTCTATAGCTCTTATTCTTTAAGTGTAACACCGCAGAAACACAAATCGAAAACCCCAAAAAATGATCAGTCTTTTTCGTATGCCTGCCAGCTCTGCCGGCGTTGTCGTCACGCTCTCAGCGTACGCTAGCGTCGCCGTCGACGCTGCTGTTGGCCAGCAACTTCTTGGACATGCTGGCCAAGAGCAAGATTTGGTTCAGTTCAGTTTAGTTTCAAGTGTTTGAGCGTTGCGTGCGTTTCGGAGCTGTGAGCGGAGACCCGAGCTTGCCCCAGCGTTTGGTTTCGTCTGTTTCTCGCCTCGACTTCCGTATAAGTTCATTTTTACCGTCGGCCAGCGTCGAGAGCTTCCATCGTATCGGATCGCCTGTTTTCTTCGTGGTCGTGGTTGTCGCGATTCCTGTCGCCCACCAAACGGAAGCCAGCAGCGGAAGTCGTCGGCTGGAAACTGCGATACGGAGCTCAGTTTTTAATTAACCCGGCCCGTCCGCCCCGTCGTGTCCCGTCCCGCACCGGGCCGCGTTGCGCCAAATTAGTTTTTCAAGAATATTTCCCGAGCGGAGGTTCGCGTCAAATGCAAATGAAATAGTGGCTGGCAAATTTATGAATGCAGGCCGAGAATTATGTTTCGTCTGATAAGACGATGCGATGATAAATGTGTGTGAGAGTGCCTTCAACTGCCCAACAATCGGTGGCCATAAATAATGCTCATAATGGGCTGAGGCCTGGGAAAAACTAACGAAAATCTTTGTGTGCGGCCCAGCAAACTCAACGCGAAACTAACAGAATCATATACTATATAGATATAGACGTCAATCAGCTATTGTACATATTTATGTGGATTTATTAGGCTGTTAAAATTGGATAAACTTTCCGACCACTCTGACCGATTATAAACCGGTAAGTGCAAGATTTTTTTTCGGCAGGTTAGTTGTCCAAGTTTTTAGTTTATTTTTCTCTTCATTTTTTTATCTGTCGCACATTTATGCAAATATGTATATTAAAATCAAATCTCCGTGGTTTATATGTAGAAAGATACGCACATATATTAGTTTCTGTATGTTTTAATAGTTTTATTAGAGTCTTTGTGGAGAGAGACAAAACAACACAGCCTTATCGGAGGCATAAATTTGGATTTTATCGCTAGCGTTTTGTATTTGGAAAGTCATGACGCACAGACCATAGAAATCCCCAGCCAGTTATCATGACCAAAAACGCGCGAAACAAAGCGGAATTAAAATAAAATATAAAAAAGGATTTTTGTCTATTCTGCCAGGTATTAATAAAGAATTCGTTTGTCTCTTTTGTGGTGAAAAGTGTCTAATTGATTACAGATTTCACAAAGCGCATTTCTACGGTATTTTAATTATTTTTTCTCGTATTCGATTACTATCATTTGGTAGTGCCAAAAAGCGAGCTGAGGCGCCCCTAAACTTTTGGCCTGCTTAAATTAGTCACTCGGCGTGAGCAAGTCAAGCGCCTGGCCAGCAATAATTATATACTAATTTAGCGTATAATTAGCTAATTAGAACTGCGCAGAAACTGCCGCGAAACCCAAAAACGCAAACGCAGAAAAAATGTTCCGGCAACACCTTCTGTGCAAAAAATAAAAAGAAAAATTTGCAAAAATTTGCGGTTGCGAAAATAGAAAACAGCGAGCAGCAGTTGAACCCTTGACAAGACCGAAGCTTGAAAAGCTATTAATCAATCGCAGCTGGCCGCATGTTCAGCTTGCTGTAAATAATAATGACTTCATAATTGATAATTTTGCCAGTTGCTGGAAGAAAGTTAGCCGAACTTGGCGGTAGCCGCAGCTTTGGCACCCGGCCAAGGCACAAAGATACGCTGACACATACAAGGCTCATAAATTAGCCATCAATGAATATTAATCAGTTTTATTTGTATAAATTGTATAAAAATATAATCAATAACAAGCGGGCCCTGCTAATAGAGAACAGCAACCATAAACGCACGCTTAAGTGTGTGCAGGCAGTAAATTAAAACGAAATCAATTTTAGATAAGATCCCAAATGGGAGCAACACAATTTTTCACCGAAGTGCCTATGAGAGAGATCCGATCGCTAGACCAATGAAGAAAAAATCAGACACACACTCACACACCAAATACAATTGGCGCCATGGGCCAGGGAAAAAGAAACACCTTAATGGCATTTAATTAAAACGAAGGCAATAAAAAACTCAAGGTATTAAAATTATTAAAGTGAAACGTCGCCACTTTAAATTAAAAACGACAAAAACGGATAGTAAAAATAATAAAAGGCAATCTTAAATCAACGTCGCATTCAGCAGTGCAAACAAAAGACTTAGACAACGAACTCACGACGAACATCAGCTTAACTTAACTACACTCGTATTCAATTCGGTATTAACTCTTGATCACTGCTTTTGGGAAACTCGAACACGGGCAGGAACAAAAGACTTAGGCAACGAACTTGTTAACGCTCTCAGGCTAAAATTATGAATGAACCGCCAAAGTGGTTATGGCGTGCAACTAAAAATAGATAAAACCGTTCAAGAATACGGCAATCTTCTGTAAATCTTCTATGAATAGCATCAAGTGTCGAAAACGTTCAGAATAGCGATGGGAATCAACAAAAGGTGGCAAAGTTTATAAAAAAAAAAGGAAAAAAATATGAAGAAATATGAGTAAAGTTCTTGTCAGAAATATTTTTACACAGTTATTACCCAACTTGCATAATTTTTTTTACTCCAAACCCCTAAGTTGATTTAACTATTAGGTTGACAGTAAAATAGTCACTCATTTGTCCATTTAACATGGCCAAATCAAATGCACTGACCAAGATATTATTCAATTAACGGCAAATCTTGTATGTTTGCCCAAAAGAAAAAAAGGAAAAAGGAAATACATGGTGACAAATGAGTGAAATAAAAGCTGTTAATTTGTTTGGGGTGCCGGGTGAAATCACAGACTGATTGATTTTGTTTATCTTATTCATTGGTATTCGTTTTCTAATGTCTAATATTAATAATTAAAAGTCTGTTGCCCGTGTCAGGCCAACAACATCGGATATGTGTAAAAGCGCCAAAAGGGAGGAATATGCAAATTTCAGCGGAGTCTCGTGTTTGGTATTCGGTGTTTTGGTGTTCATAATTTTCTATGAAAAATGTTGCTGCTGCTGCTGTGCTGGCTGTTGTTGCTGTTTTCTCACATAAATCTGCCACAGGCGGATAGAAAATTTCACCCAAAAGAAACCGGAAGCTTGGCCGTCAAGTGGAATGGTCCACGTCCCGTCCCTTACCGTCGCGTCCCGAGTGCTTGGTTTGTCTAGGTCGCCCCGTCCGCTTAACCTTAGCGGGTGTTTATCGGCGGTAGAAATGTTCATAATTTCTTCTCCGTGTGAGGAATATATACGTAGTATATACCAGACCCGCAGCACACATTTCGCACTCCATATTTTCTCACTTTCGCATAATTGTGTTACCCTTGTCTCGTTCCTCTTTCTGGGTCCGCGCTTCCACGCTCCTCATGTCAGACACTTTGTCAAAATAGCATTTGTTACGCTGTCAGTGCCAGCCACCAACGCACTGGACAGCAACAAAGGTAGCAACAGCGAAAAAAGGCAACAACCACAGTAATAACGAGCGTTATCCAAGCATCATCATTATCAACTTTTAACCATCGGTTAATGTTGTTTGCCACCGAAATGATTTAATTTTGACAGACCTTTTTTTGCCCTCTGTGTGTGTGTACCTACATTTTTTATTTTTTTTGTATCTTCTGTTTTTCTCGAGTTTCTTTCTCGACTTTTATGTGTGGGAGTTTTTGGATTTTAATTTAAATTTCTTTGTTGTTGTTCCTGCGGCTGTTGCCGGTGCTGTCTATTTTGGTCATAATTTTTGTCGTATTGTTGCTGCCTTTACGGCTTGAACTCTATTTGATATGCATTACCCCGACCTGGCTTTCGTCTTTGTTTATTTCTTCTACGACTTCTCCTTTTTGGCATTAAGTGCTTGTAAATTGGGTCAGTGGGAAGTTACACTTCAGTCGACGACGATCACGGCTGCCTGTACTCTGCGACGTCATGTGTCATAAATTATTTGTGTGCCGTGTCTGTTGTGCTGAGAACTTTTGCCCAGCTCCTCCGATCTTGCAGCACCGCGCTCTGAGCTCTGACATTTTACCATTTTCCGATCTTTCGTTTGCTTTACTTATTTATTTATTTACTGCCAACTTTACAAATACCAGACAATTTTCCCCCAACTCCCGGCTGCCAGGCATCTTAAGTGCTTTGACCGGGGCCGCTTTAATTTAAGCAATGCAGCCACAAACACCTTTTCTGGTTTACGATCCCCGTAAAGTTCGTCTGCGCCGCTTCCCAATCCTGTGGCTGCCAATTTGTGAGACTAGTACATAAAGCAGCAGTATGCAGATTCTCAGAGGATTTACAATAAATGTAACCCTGATTAGCTTTCAACTCGGCTATAGATGACTTTTTTATTGTTCAGTTTGCTCGTAGGAGAGCCATAAAGACCCCTTAAAACCTCATCCTTCTTGGCCATGGCTCATTGCATCCACATCCACATCTACGACCACGTCCAAATCCAAGAACAGCCAGCAGTCAGGAAGCGCAATGTGCAATCTGAAGTGACTCCGGCTGTCTGCTGTCTAGACTCGAGACACACTCACATGTGCCAGCTGCACTACGCTGGCCAGATGAGCCGAACAAGTGCAGCCTGCTCCGGGATGGAGGATGCATTTGCTCGGCAGTGCCAGTGCTTGGCTTGATTTTTATTGACACAAGTTGCAGGCTGACTGCCGAGTGGCGAGTGCCTGGCCGAGTTTAGCACTTGGAAAAATAAAGGGAGTTTAAATATAAATATATGTTGCAATGCAGTAAGGAATCTGATGACTTTTCTACTTTATATTCTTTAAGAAACAATCTATATTTTCTCTGGAATTAGTTCCTTATTATCACAAAATATTTATCAGTTGAAATGGAATTCCGATTTCAAGATGGTAAACCATTTGCGTCAAGTGTGGCTGGCTGGCACACATTTTGCATATTTTATGAGTTCGTGTCGATGTCGTTTGTGCAACGAGCTTTTTGTTCTTCGATGCAGCTCTTTGCATAATTATTGTGCTTCGAACTCTGTGTTTGATTCGAATTCTATGTAATGTCAGTGGTCCGCTACCGGGAGGTTGATTTTAACGGCCGCGTTTAGTGCCCGCCGATGTGGTGATGGGACGCTCGTGTAGCCCATCTGTAGGTACAAATACCCACGGGACATGTGACCCACTTGCGATTGCCAGTTGCACGTTGCCAGTGCCACTTGCTGCCCGCCGCCCGCTGCCTGCTCCCCACTGATCTCCTCGCATAAATCAAGAACAGTCATTAATGTACTTGGCCTGAGCATACGCTTTTCGGGCGAATTAACATCGCATTGGATTTTCGGGGAGATTGACGGGGAAGACCCCCTGCTAAATTAGTTTTCACTATATACACAGAGAAGCAGCCATACGTACGAGTATATAGAGAGATACGAGTACACAGCGATTTCGCTTGTTAACATTAATAATAACTTGTAATTTGCCGTCGTTGTTGAAAATCACTCACTGCGAGGCAGAGGAAAAAACTTAAAAAACTAATTACAACATTTTTCACATGTGTGTAGGTAAACATTCATTCATAATACGGAGCCGGGCCAGCATAATGTAATGTAAATGAGAAAACCCGGAGACGAGAAGAAACTTGACCAAAAAAGCGCAGACTTTGAAGATCTTCCGCATGGCTGGCTTCTGTCCCACCCCGCATCCCGATTCCACCGCGGACCGTGGATCTCAGCTCTGCAAGAGCTCCCCCCGAGAGTGATCTCAGTGTGTTGTTAATTTCTGTTCATTAAGTCAGAAAATAGCCAGATTTAATGTTCGAGCGAGGCACAAAATTAATTAAACATTTATCAAAATCAACGCCGCCTCTCAGGGCCCCGCGATAACAGCGAAGATCCAACCCGATCCGATCCGACCCGATCCGAGCGAGCAGCGATCTGGTCGGATCCCCGATGACATTTGGCCGTTTTATGGGCCAGATTGTTTTGGCCGCTTGTCATTGTCATTGCCCGCGTACTAGTCAAAGTACGAATGCCGCCGAGACTCTTGGCCGGAATCGTAAACGAAACCGAAAACGATGCCACAAATTCCGTGCTGCGACTGGGATACAGACGTGGACGTCAACATCAGTTCGCCTGTCGTTTCGAAATGAAAAATGCTCGAAACTCGGATAAAAAAAGAAACACTTTGGCTCGTTATTCTTTAGCCTGGGTTTTGCTTTTTCGGGGGTCTTTTTTTTGCCTGTCTGCCTGCGATTCCAATTTCAACTCGGACTCGATGTGGTTGTGGATGGGCATATCGCTCGGCTTGGCCCAGCACTTGAATTGCACTTGAGTGCTGTAAATATTTTTTAAGGCTGCCTGGCTGGGATCTTGAAGCGAATCTCGAATGCCCTCCCTGAAGGCAGATGAGCCCCACACCTGAGCCGCGATGAGCCTGGCTTATTATGAGGTCAGCGGCTGGGCTTTGAAGTCATCGTCTTCGCCGGCTCTGTCAGCCAGATCTCTTCAAATCCATATCTATTGACAATATGTTGCACAGTCGAAAGCCACACAAAAATTGGGTTGTCTTGAGAGATTATGTGGAAGATGCAGTGAGTTCCAATAAAACTCATGTAACTCTTCAGTCTGGATGCTGTGCAGAACCCAAAATGATCAATTATTAAGTTAAATTTACAAGTCATCAGCAATCCATTAAATTGAAGAGTAATTTCTGATTATCCTCTTTGTCTCTCTGGTCTCGGTTTATAATAACAATTTATTAAACACAAGCTCAGGAGCATTTAAGCCCATTTAAGTTTTATTTTTGTCCATTTGGAATTCTGCAGACTGCAGCCAGACAGCGACTCCTTTTTGGTAGAGAACTTTACCCCTGAAAAATGAGTTTTACTTTTTACCTTCGGCTCCTGTTGCTTGTTTTGGCTTTGTTGTAAGTCTTTCGCGTTTTTTGGCAATTTGGGTTACATTGGCCGCTGTCTGAAAAATTATCTGGCACTTATATTCACGCTTAATTGGCATTTTTTATGAAACTCGAGCGTGCTGAAAAGTGCAGCGGCAAACAAACATTCGTGCTCCTCTCGGACTCCTTGGCTTCGGTTTTAACTTCGGTTTCTCTACCTCAGCCTCTGACAATGACACTGGCACTCAAAATCAAAGGAGAAAAATCAATTTAATGAGCAAAACATGCAATAAATTACATCGGCCGACAAATGAATTTTATTTATTTCATTTTCCCTCCTTTCAACAAATTGGGTCACATATCGCAGGAATTTGTTTGGTTTTTTCCTGGTCATGTTTGGTTTTGTTTTGCTTTGGCTTTGAGTTCAGTTCGTTTCGAACAGGAAATGGCCAGTGGCCAACGTCCAAATTTCAGTATTTTAATAATTTGAATTTTATTAATTCGATATTGAAGCCATTTATTTTATTTCGTTCCTAGCGACGCGCTGCTTTAGTGAGGTTTTTGTGTTTTTGGCAAATGACAAAACGAGTTCTCAGACTTGACCTTTTGCTAGTCTCGCTCTAGCTTAATGCTATGCATGATTCTGGATGTTTTTATTGTTTCACCGATATCGTGCGGCAATATGTCAGAGTCAGTGCCGTAAACTGGACCAGCAGCCAGCCATATACTTGGGGTTTTTAGTCCCAGTAGCAGCCAAATAAAATGTAAGTTGGGGAATTTAAAAAGGCATTCGGCCGAGATCAATTTATTTGACATCAATGGCCAAGGCAAATAAAAGGCTGCCCAGCTCCAGTTATTTGTGGCAATCAAAATGACTGATGAGCCAGCTCTATAAACTGGTTCGCATCTATTGCCCAAGCGTGGGCGTTTTATTGTCTTGGCCGGCTGTGGTAGCCAGAAATTAGAAATCTCTGATTCGATTTTAAATGCAAATCGATTTCGATCGGTGTATTTAAATGCGTCTAATTCGTTTTGTTGCCTTTGTCTTAAGCTCGAAATTTCAAATATTTATATCGATTTCTATTGGGTAGCCGTCACCCGTCCCGCTGCGACGGACACAAATTAATGAAATTAATGAATGGGTTCGCTTGGGAAATTCTACCGGCCGAAGCCGAAGCCATAAGCTTGCATCATTGACAAATCACCGGACAAAGACGCTTCGAACACTTTGCCAGCTTAAATACTCGTAGATTTGGCTTAAGTCGCAGCCGCGGCTCAAGTGATAAATGATAGCCGAATGTGACTTGGCTTATGGTCCGCGTACACCTGTTTAGAGTCAACACGTTGTGAATGAATCGCTTCCGGCATGAATGGCACGGAACGGAATGGTTTGGAATCTGTGGCTCATCGATGATGATGATGCCAGCCTCAAGTGCTGGTCCATCTTTCGGCCGTTCTCGAGTGCAATCGAAGGTGTTTCATTCTAGGAAAACCAGAATCTTTGGGAATAGGGCTAGCCGCCTTCTGGGAAGCTGTATAAATCAAACTATACTATTTAGGGCAATTCTCTCAGCTTGGTGATGAAAAATATCCCTTACTCCCTATTTTGAAGATGCATTTCTAATTGCTGTTCATCAAAATCATTTGCTTTTCCAAAAGTAGAATTAAATGGAACTCAGATATCTCAGCTGGAACCACGTATTAATATTTTATGAACCAAATCTATTATTAAATTTCAGTTTTGACTTTTTTATCCTAAAGGAGAGAATAAACCTGAATATAACTAGCCATTAAATTTTACCTCCGAGACAGGTGAGGCTCAGATAAGAGCCAGATCTCCATCGATTCATTTCACTTCCGAAACTATTCTTTTTTTTTTTTGGTTTTACGACCAACACGAGAAGTCTTTAGTGGCTCATCATAAACTGCAGGTGCCTGCCTCGAGCCGTGAAGGCTTCTCGGTGAATAGAGTCCGATAAATTTTCGCTAGTGGTACATAAAAATTTGTCACATAAATTACAATTTGCGTGCCCCTGTCGCCTGTCCAACAACTTGCACACTTGTCACACAGATACTCCGACACACTGGCGTTTCGCAATAATTTTGTACACAAAAAACAAAATTTTAATGGATTTATTTGTATTTAAAAATTACCGATATTTCACAAGTTTTCTTTTTTAAATAAAAGGGAATTATTAGTAATTTCTAATAATATAAAATAACATTAAAATGATCTCTCAAAATAAATTTTAATCCAGGCAATTAAATTTAAGTCCCCTTTAGCTACATTTTCTTCCTGTGCAGAAGCAGAGCACCCGGCCTGTCTGCTCGACCCTAATTGCCATTGAGTGTTGTCCCGGGCAAACGACGAACACTAATTGTGCGTACAACTGCATCTACAAATCCCCGAACAGCTCAATTTGCATGCAAGATCGCCTGGCCAGTGGAAGATGCATTTGAGGCGCACTCCCGTTAGAGGAGGGACCCCGCCATTGCAGCATCCCAGCATTCTGGGCAATTAGTCTGGCAGGCAGCCGGAATCGCAGAATCGCTAGATCGGAGATCCGGAGGGGATCGAATGGCCCGACAAATCTGCGAAATGGAGCGCAAGCATAAATGTCAGCTTCAATTTGGAGTGCAATTAAAAGAGGCTCGGGTCGGCGGGGGAATTTAAATCACTGAACCACTGACAGATCACCGGGCCAACAACTTTATTTGCAGATTCATTTGGCTGCGATCAGGCAAGATGAATGGCTCTGCAGCAGCTGCTGGCGATAAGCGAACACGAAAGCTGAGCGGGTTATCGGGCGCTTTGGTGGAAAGTGAGGCAGACGGAGACGACTTTCTTTTATTATATTCGCAGGCAGCAGAAAGCTTCTTGGGCCAGCGATAGTCCAATTGTAATTATTGTGTTTATTGTGCAAAATTTTGGGCGTTGCTCATGCAAATTATCGATTCGGTTCGATTTGGCGTCTGGCACGAGTTGGTTTCATAATTAAAATGCAGGCAAAACGGGAAAGAGTTGCGGTCACTGCGAGCTACCGCAAAATGTATAAATTATGCAAAATCAAACGGCAGCAAAAAGGTATTCGGACACGAAAAAAAACCTTCGGAGACCTTAAAATTCATATTGTTAGCAAACGTGGGCATTGTTAGCCGACGCTAGCCGCTCGGCGATTGGTCCACTGAATGTTGGCTCATTAGCATGTTAGGCACACGCCCCACACCGCAGCACACGCCCCAAACGCGGCCAAAACGGCGGCAGGTTGAGCCAGGTTGAGACGAGGTGAGCCCAGTTTTGAGCCTCTCCTGATAATGGCCACAATGGATCGACGTAGTTGAGTTATCTAGCCCAGATTGCCGATTGCGGTGCCTCGTTGGCCGAAATGCTGTGGCAATAAATCAAAATTATTATCCACACATTTGGCTCTTTAAGGCAGCGCATGCATTTTGGCCATTTATGGCCACTGCGGTTCCTGGTCGCGATCCGTTAGCGTGAGTCTGGCAAACGGCCTTTGAAAGAATGCCATAGTCGGAGTAGTCCCAGTCATCGAAACAGTGGCGCTGGCGTTGGCTTATCTGGCGGACGCAATCTGCGACCTGGAGCCGGAGCTGGAGCTGGATCTGGCCGTATTTGAATATGACGCACGAGTAAGCCAACTAGGGTGTGTGCCCGGCTAGCTTCCAGCAGCTGCCCCAGCTCCAGCTACAGCTCCGGACTCAGTACCCGGTGTGGCTTTGCTTTTCGACTGTGACTTGTGGTGAGCACGCTTGATTTTCGATCGGCGATAAGAAATTTATAGTTTCGGCTTAAAAGGCATTAGAGTGTAATATATTTAAAGTTTGGCATCGTATCTGTGCATAGAGCTACATATATTAACAAGTTAAGGAGCCTCGCAGCCCATTGTTGCCAAGGCTCGGCTCGGGCCGTGGGTGTGTAAGTCTATATGCAAATATTTGCATGCCCAGTTGCCATACAAAAGACTTAGGCAACGAACTTGGCTACCTGGCCCGCTTGTCATAAAGCGATGAGGCCAAGAGAGAGGGCCAGGGCAGGACAGGGAACTAAGCCGATATTCTTTATAGATCAACAACATGCAATCAATGAGTTGGGGCAGGCGAGTTATGACCGATGTACACGGTGTTGGGCCAATCTAATAAAACAAATGGAGAAATCCATAGAATTAACGATATATTTGCTATGATGAATGGTATTATAAGGTGTTTGCGACAGGCTTACGTAAATCAGTCAATTCAATTTGCGAATATAAATTAACCCATTTAGAATGTGTGGAAATTGTAAACAATAACAGTAAGCCATAAAGTTAATTAGGTTTCAATATGAGCAATGGCAATATGTAAATATGACGTTGGTGTTGAAAATATCAAAAAAAAAGAACTTGTGGTATTTTTCGCTGGCAGTGGGATCTTTCCCTCAATTAATTGGCCTGCAAGCCCAATAATTTTCATAGATTTCCCTCTCCCATTCCCATTCCCAAGCACCTAATTCAACATAATCCAGCTATAACCATACTTACCAGACGCGACAAACTCTTGCAAATTCATTTCTATGCAAATTTCTTGTTTCCATTTGGATTTTTTCCTGGAGTTTCACTTTCAATTTGTATATGTATGGTTTTTGGTGCTTTTGTCACAGTTTCTGTTGCTGCTGCTGTTGCTGTTGCTGTTGCTGCACTGTTTGTGTTTTGGGGCATTGTCTGTGTTCCGAGTATGACAATGTGTTTGCTTTGGTTCGCTACGAGTTGAGTTGAGTTTCTTTTGTCTAGCAGCTGAAATTGTTTTATATGGTAAAATGCAATTTGTGCAACTGGCAAAAGCGACAAACAACAACAGGCTAAGCATCCTTTGCTATATATTGAAAGTGAAGTCTCTTAGCATATTTGCTGCTGATGCTGCTGTTGTCGCTTGTGTGTTGCTGCTGTTTTACTCTGTGAAATTTGCATATTTGCGCACAGCTGCTTTTTCTATTTCTCCGGTGCTTTTCTTCACTTGCCGCTGTTGTCTTCTATTGCATTAATTTCGGCTTCTTGTGTTCGTCGTCATGGCTAATATGGTTGCTCCCAGGCTGCAGCAAGTTGCTGCTACTGCAGTAACTGCTGCTCCTGCTGTTGCTGCCTCTTTTGTTGCTCATGTGCAGCATTTGTCGTTGGCGCTGTTACCACATTCTGCAGCTCAGGCGGTTTGTAATTAATGGTTAATTAATTGAAACGAAGTAGCTGACAATCTTAATGATCCGTAATTTGTTATTATGGTAATTTATACAAGCCGCAGCCAGCAGCGGCAGCAAGAGCAACACCAACACACCGAAGGGGCTCCCTGCTCTTGTCTTGTAAGACATATACAAATAAAAATTCATTAGCTTCTGAGCAGATCAGAGCTGAGTGAGTTCGGATGACGGCGACAATTGTCTAATTGCAGTCACGAGCAATTTATGTACCTCGTTCTGCCATGAGTTATATATATATGCAGTATCTACATGTCCGCCGTGCTTATATCAGATCGGATTTTCATATATGGCAGAGCCGGAGCAACGCCCACAGGTGGCCCTAAGAGCCGGGCCATAACTATAAATTGTGCTTAGCCCGAGACGAAGTCAAAGCGGCAAATAATGTCAGAGCCGAGAAATGCCAGACTGATGCCTGATCCACTCCCACCCTTCATCCCACCCACTCCCACACCCCAACACCCCCACACCTCCCACCACCCCGCATGTGGCACACACCGCCAGCAGGAAGATGAGCACGACTGGCAAACAACAACGGCCTGGAAATTTGCATCTTGACGAATTTAATGATGATGATGAAAAAGACGGCACAGAGGGGAAAAGGAAACATGCACAGAGAGAAAAATTCTAGTATTGTAATTAAAACTGAAGTTCTTAGACATTGATTTGGTTGTTAAAAACTGAATATCTATTCAAAACAATTAAGAATATTAAGAAAGTAAAAACGAAATGGCTGTTATATTTTTATTCGACTAGTTAGACTCCATGTAGCCTTCTCTTTTGGTTCTGTGCAGGAAAAATCATTTTGATCGAGGCAAAAAGAAACTTCAAGGAGCCCCCAGACAGCACACGATGTTTGTTGAAGGCATTTTGGGATGTGGGAGTGTTGATGCTGCTGCCGTTGCTGTTGCCGTTGCCGTTGCAGGAAAATATTTATGAAGATGCCTTTTGGGTGGCATTGCGGAATGTTTGACTGAATGTTCGCTGTCTCATGTCAAGTGCTGTGTCGTTTGACGGGCAAGTGAAAATATTTTCATTGCACTCTGACATGACAGCCAAACAAATTGCTAGGCACTCGCATTGACTCCGACTCCTACTCGGACTATGAGCCTCAGCCCCTGACTCGGCACACACCTACAGCATGACCGGCTAAATGGCACTAATGAATGGCAGCCGCAGAGCAGCCGGAGAGCAGCCTTCAAACTAAATACATGGGAGCGTCACGTCACCCTTTGTCTGTGCTGATTAGCCAGAATTTCTGGCCGGTCCTGGCCCCAGCCCCGGTCCCGGCCTGGTCCCCTTTGTTTGGCTGCCAAGTGGCGCCTGCAGCGATCACGTCACAGACTGAGACACAGTCTTAAGCCAGCCGCAATTGTTGGTTTCTTAGCCGATTTGATTGTTAGCCCGAAGCTCACGATTTGGTTTCAATGTCTTCGGCGCTGCGCGGCGCGGCTTCGCGTTCTTCGCTTCGCTCGTTTGCCAAAATCAATAAAGTTATCATGATTTCTGAGGCAGAGGCGTCTCTCTCCACCCAAAAGCGCTTTAATACTTTAATTTCTATATATTTTCATATCAATCCAATTTGAAAGCGGCGAATTAAGTTGCTGAGTTGTCTCGGGACTTGGCTGTCAAAATTTCGGGTGAACGCCCACCCAGCGAACATAATCAAAATTCAGGAAAATAAACTCCATTAACATGTCACGCTTGGGCAATGAATGCATTTGCTGTAGCTGTAGCTGATTTTATTGCTGTTGTTTTCCCGATTTTGTTAGATTTTTTTTTTGTTTCTGTCTTGTCATTATTATGTCGCCAGTCAGAAAAGGCAACTGAAAGTAAAGGCTGCCAAAATTCGTGCGCTACCGTTTTGCAATGACTTAGAACCAGCAGCGAGCAGCTGAAAAAATTAACTTGTTAAAATGCAAATTTTGTGACTCGGGGGGCTGGCAGCTCTGCTCGGCATTTAGCCTTGTTATTACTCCGCATCGGCATTGAGATACCGTTCCGTTCCCGTATTGATTTTGATAAATGACCCCGCCGTTGCCATAGCCGTTGCCGCTGCCAAACAATTGCCAATCATATTTTTTGGGCTGGGCTGGGCTGGTCTGCTCCGGGCCAAGAGCTACTCGGTTCGATAGGTTCTGGCTAACTGGCCGAAATTGATTGAGCGGCGTACTAATTAAGGCATTAATCACGGCGGCCAAAAAGCGATCGTATGACGAGCTAGTTATATAGCCAACAAGTAGATGTGGCTGCCACACTGATGAAGTCCCAGTTGTGGCAGTTGCAGTTGCCGCTGTGAAAGTCGCGGGCGGGCACACGAAAATTTTCACCCAAAAACAGCAGCAGCAGCAGCGGGAGGCTGGCTGGCAGCCTGGCTGGCGAGAGTGTGGGCCGCCAAGATGGACATGTTCTGATACAAGTTTCATAGCAAATTTGAAATTTATTGTGCCATGTTGTTGGTGGTGCCTTGGCACGACAGCAACATCATCAGCGGGAGCAGCAGTGGCAGGAGCAGCGCCCACACATAAAAAATAGAGCTTGATGGAGCTTGTACCGAAATTCCTATCCTTCTAAGAGAAATCATTTTCGTTACGAAATAAATATATATTCGATTGAAGGAAAATATACCAAAATGTGTCATAAGTTCTAAAAAGAAATTCCTTATAGGCTTTTCTTTCTCTGCACAAATACAAGGCCGTTAAGCACTTGGCCTTATTTATGCAGATTGGCTGCGTGGGAGGCAACACTTTCTTTTCCAACTGCAACTGCAATTGCACTTGTCCATTAGCATTTAAGGCAATATTTGCATATTTGCCATGCGATTTCCCAACCCTATTGATGCCCGGGCTCTGATTGCTTTATGAGCTGTCGCTTGGCCTAATGTTCGCATAATGTTTATGGTCTGGCATAAAGGAAAAATCTGTGCGGCAGGGGCAGCAGCAGCAGCATCCGACAGTTGACAACAGGAATGGCACAGGCACAGGCACAGGCAACGGAAGACTGAGCCAATCAGCAACATCTTCGTTAGCTGCTTGCCCCCATCCTGCAAGTTGCAGTTGCTTTTACGGCTTTGTCATTAATCAAATGGAATTGAAATGCGCCGCGTGTACATCACACGCCGTTGTTGTAGTTGCCGATGTTGTAGCTGTTACTGCCGCAGCTGAGCAGCGCCCATTTGGATTTTGCCATTTTTGCGCATTTTAATCATGCCCGTCTCGCCTGTAGTTATTTGGCGTTTTTTTTCTGCTTATACGCCTGGCTGTGCCAAAGAGATCTGCGCCAGCTGATAAAGCAATGGCATTGCCGGTTGCTTGTTGCTTCGCTACACGGTGAGAAAAATGGAGAGGTTAGAAACTTGTGGAAATAAGAAAAGGGTGAACAAACTGAGACCTCTTTTACACGGAATTTTTTGAAAGATAAAATAATATTTAATAGTTCATCAGCAATAAATAAAAAAAATAATATAAAGTCATAGGCAATTTTCCGCATATTCCCCTTAACTAAAAAAGCACCCATAATTTTAACTTGGATTTTAATTTCCTTTCCGTGTAACAAGTTGCTGTTGTTGCTAACTGTTGTCGGTTGCCTCTGCTGCTGCTGATGCCGCCAACGCAGACTGCGGCCAAAATGATTAATACATCTTGATGCGATTTGGTTTGTAAGGCAGGCGCAATAAAAACGCGACTTTTGATTGACAATGGCAGCAAAAAGCCGGAGATGCCGGCCGTTGATTACTTCATTAGGCGGGGTTCGGACTCTGGCTCGGACTCGCATTCGTACTCAGACTAGCATTCGGGTTCGGTTCGAAAGTTGCTGCGACCGGGAGGAGCATTTGATTCAATTATGCATTTGCATGCAATTGAGCCATGATCTGTGGACCACTAGCGGCATCTCTGCAGCTGCAATTGGCAACTGCAACTGAAACTGCAACTGCCACATGTCTTATCAGCCGCTGAGCTATTGGTCAATTGGTCAGCATCCGGTTAACTCGCTTTTGGGGGCCGGCTGTCTCTCTCAACTGGTGGGCGATAATTATCTAGTTTTGGCTGAGAAATGATCGACTGCCTCGTGGCGCTGCGCTAACGATGACAATTTGCAGATCGGCGTGCGGGAAGTTGAGGCAACTGGTAACTGGCTCCGGTAATGTGCAAGCTCCCGTGCGTTTCTGATGCGTTTTATGAGCTCTTGGCGAATGGCTTTCGTAATTTATGCGTTGGTGAAAAATTTCACAATTTGATTACGGCTGCTATTAATATCGGCACAAGTCCATGCGATTGCCTCTGGCCCCCGAAAGTATGCTGCAACTGGTTTGCCCGATTCGCGGACATGATTAACCCATTTTCGTGGACAATTATCACATTGTGTGCACGCACACACTGCGTATACGCAACGCGGAACGAAGCCAAACGGAACGCCCCATCGTTTATCTCAATAAATGTGATTACGAACCGAAGAGTCGCCGCTTTCCACCACTGATGGCTCCATTTTGGCCAATCGAAGTGCAATTTGATTGCGGTACGTGAATCAACTCGGCTTGCCGGTTTTTCCCCGCAGCCTCATTGTCTTCCCTACGCTCCGCAGTCTTCTTTTATGAAATCTCGCCGCAATCGCGGGAATTATTTTAATTGATTGAGTCCGCGATAGAGGGGGTGCCTATAAGTCTCCATATATATATAAGCATATAACTCCGCGGTGTGGGCTAAGTGCAACTGGTTTCTGTTTTTATGCTCACGCATTTGACGATTGGTAATTGAAACTTGTTAGTGAAGACATTAAAAAATCGTTTAGCTCGGTATTTGGGTTAAAAATGCGTGGAAAATCGTGCAAGCAAAGCGACAAGCGGAGCGCCAACCAGAAAGAGCTGAAAAAGAAGAAGCCAAAGCGTGTGATTTTCATTGATTTGCCAGCATCAGGAGGATTGGGGGGCGAAGTTAGAGAAAATTGTGTAACCGCAATATAAAAATTCCTGCACATAAACTAATCTCAGACGATGGCTGCCTCTTATACTACCGCCACTGTACAGTTTCCAGCGAGTATTTTCCCCATTTTCTATGTATTATTTTTGCATTTGACGCCCGCAACAAAGACGATGATGCTCATGGGGGACGCTAATCATCGTGCCCGGCCAGACCAAAGAAATTGTGCCGAAAATTGCCACATTTTTCCACATATTTCCTAACCATTGTCTCCCGCAATTTGCATACGGGAATAAATCATCGCTGCCTGTCGGCTGGCACAAACTGTGTAAATAAATATGCCAGAGAGCGAGCTTAATTAAAAACACTCGAATTATTGGAACGCTATTATTTATGGGCCATAATCGAGGAGGCCGCAACATAAAACCCATCATGCTATCATGTTTTTTAAATGATGCCGCCTCGGGCTGTTTGCATTGGCCAAAATGCGCTAACAATTTCTACGATTACGATTGCGATTACCATGCAGCATCCAGTATCCAGCATCCAGCATCGGGGAAATAAAATGCAGCCAGTACTGCCATTCGTATTCGAATTCGCATGCATCTTCATTGCGGCCCCGAAGATGGAAAGATGCATGTGCATGGGGCCACATCCACATCCCCAGCCTCGCCAGAGCTGCATCCACGTCCATGATTGGCTGGCCGCCAGTTATATGAGCACGTCTCTCCGCTGGCCAACTTTCTTTACCGACTCGTCGGCCCCGCATCCAAATCACAATAATCGTGCTCAAATTAGTCAATATTTGAGCGCCAAAATGCTCAAACAAAGGCTTATTATTTTATGTTTTGTATTTTTTGCTCCGTTCTGCCGGCGCCGCGGCGCTTTTCCCCGCTGCTGGCCATAAAGTATATATAAAGTAATTTCTGCATTTTAAACATGATTATTAAATAAACTACTAGGCTTTCAGACAGCAGGCAAATGACCACAACCGATTACGCAGAGTTTCGCAGAGTTTTTCTTCTCTTTTTTTTTTGGAGAAATTTCAAAGGCGATGGAGTAGCGATAAAAGCGAGGCCAAAGACTGCTACAGACTGCGATCTGGAAACGAGCTCACCTTTAAAATGTTAACTGGTCTGCACTTGCTGTTGCCTTTTCTTCCTCCTTTGATCAGGTGTTGAGGCTGCCTCCGTCAGAGCTATTTCTTTTATTTCCAGAGCCCCGCACCGCTGCCAGCTAGATTTCCCCACAGATACCGCCGCACTTAAGAGCTTCTAGCAGCAGCAGCAACAGCAGCATCTGAAATATTTTCCAGCAGCGGCATTTTCTCTACGCTTTGCCCTTATCTAAAGTATGCAAGCCCCAGCTTCGCCACTGAGCAATGCAAATTTGTTAAGTCATTTCTGTTTGTGGTTCTCACGCTGCCACGCCACGTAAGGTCCATTTTTCATGCATATACTAGATACTACATAAGCGACTTGGGTCGGAGGCACAGTCGAAGTTGGAGTCGGTTTCGATGTCGGTGTCAGTGTCGGGGGAGCAAAAAGGAGTAGAATCAATTTGACAATTTGAACATTTGGCACATTCGCCAGAACACGACTCGGGGGTACTTTGGCGATACCAATGCCCCGATACCGATACGCTAACTGAAATGGCAGTTGGGGCCTGTCAGTTCGATCACCTCTGGGCTACAGTCTTACACTGGTCCAAAATGGTTTAAAGTTCTAATAATCCACATCAACCGTGGTACAAATGTTATTAAGCAAGGTTAACTGCTTATAGCAATATAAGAGTTAAGAAAACCTAACTATCATTACCTTTATTCTTGTTCTTTTTTTTTCAAGTGCACCCTCTCATATATTTGTGTACTCAATACAGTAGCCACACACTTTTTATTTGCTTTTTTGCAACTATTCTAAATGCCGGGCACTTGCCGAATCTATGCAAATGAAACAAGCCAAGACAAAAAGTGCTTGCTGGCCAAATACAAACAGAAGAAAAAACTGTCGCTGCGACAGGTTGAGGCTGACTTTGGCATTAGCCAAAGTCCGCGAGATTTACGAGTCGAGCACGCCAAATGTGTTTACACTTTGTCACCCTTCTGTCAGTTTGATTTATTTATTTGCAGATAGCCGGCCGGCCGGCTGATGTGGCTGCCTCAAATTAAAATGCAAGTATGGCCGGAATGCAGGCTCGGTCCATGTGGCTAGAATGAGCCAATCCGAATCCGAATGCGAATGCGAATGCGAATGACTGATTGACTTAAGTGGCCAACTGACAAGTGGCTTTAATCAATTGGTGTGACTTTTAATGCAGAGCGGTAGATTCTGTGGAGAAATTGAGAAATCGAAAGGGAAACTAAAAGGGAAATTAGTAAAATCTTGTAAAGGGTAGAATCTTTTTTAATAGAACCCTTAAACACATGGAAAACCAAGATCAATATTTTGATTCTATAAAATTTATAAAGAAAGACATCCTATATTTAGCTGCATACTTTTTTTTTTTAATAATAGATATGCTTACCTTTTCTTTTCTCAACTAATCCCTTACCCTTATTTTTTCCTTTTCAGCTTTTTAACTCTTCCGTTTCAACCAGAACCTGGTTTTTTAAGGCGCTACTCTGGCGCTTCAGGCTCAGCAAATGATCGGCACCGAGGATATGTCCGCATCGGCTGGCATGGACATCAGCGAGTCCTTTCGTGCCGAGGATCTCTCGAAGGCGGACTTCTTTGATTTTGTTACCGGCCCGGACATGGGCATCGGCATAGGAGTGGGCGTGGGTGTTGGAGTGGAAGCCCTGGGCGTCACACTGCACCAGCAGCAGCACCAGCACCAGCACCATCAGAGCCATCAGAACCATCAGAACCACCAGCAGGCGCCACACAGTCACAACAGCCACAACAGCAATCATGTTCAGGTGGTGCACCAGTCAGGCAATCCGCAGCAATCCCAGCAGCAAAGCCTCTGCGGCGGCGTCGGTGCGAGAACCACCAGCAGCATGATCCACGACGGGGGAGGGGGAGCTGGCGCCGGAGCAAATGGTGGCGGCGTCGTGGTGCCCGTGGGCAACCGCAACGGCAGCAGCAACAACGGCGATCCCACGTTACAGGGCTACGAGGTGAGCACCGACTTAAATGCTTACTTTGGATATTTTTATAGGCGAAATCACAAGGAAATATTATTAAAATCATATTTCTAACTTGACCATTCCCCTTTCCTGCACCTTTCAGTTCTGGCATCAGGACAAGGACAGCAACCGTCTCGACTCCAGCTCCATCTTCGAGGACCTCGACCGCTACTGCTGGCAACAGCAGCCCGTCACCGCCAGCGCCAGCAATGGCGGATCCACCAGCACCAACCAGCCCAGTCCCACCTCGCCGCAGTCCCACCTCCAGCAACAGCAACATCAGCAACAACAGCTGCAGCAACACCCGCAGTTGCAGCAGCAGCAGCAGCAGCCAAATGCGAACAGCTCTTCGGGAGCCTCTAGCGGGGCGGGCAGCAGCAGCGATACCATTAGCAGCCTGGACACCACCGACGGGCAGATCTACACCCTGACAGTATTAAACGGCGGCGAGCCCTGGCTGAAGCGCTCCGAAGCGGAGCAGCTGCCGAGCTCCCTGGACCTGGACAGCCTGCTGAGCAGCTTCCCGGGCTACATCAAGTCGGAGTATCCATACGACGACAGTGGCTTCAGCACGGACGGCAAGGATGTGATCGGCAGTGGAGCGGATGGCAGTGGCCTCAACCAGAGCCAGAACCAGGGACAGCAGACGCCGCAGGCTCTGCCCTCGCTGGTCACGGCCATCTCGCTGGCGGGTGGCAACGATTTGGGTCAACAGCTGGCCCAGTTCCAGAACAACAACAACGACTGGCACATGGCGGATCACAACACGGACACGGATCAGAGCACAGCGGAGTCCCTGCTGCGGAGTGCGCTCCAGGGCAAGGGCTACGCCAAGGGACTGCACATGCAGAATGGTTTGACCATGCCCGTGGTGAAGGACGAGGACATGCGTCGCCTGCTCTTTGCCGACGAAGCTGCTGCCCTCGGCTTCGCCGACTCCACCCTGAGTGCCGCCCAGATCTTCGACGAGGCCCAAGGCATCCACCTCAGCTCCCAGCAGCAGCAGCAACAGCAACAGCAGCAGCACAATGGCAGTGCCAACATTCTGGTGGACGACATGTTCCTGTCGCTGGAGAACGCCTTCAGCGATGATTTCGAGAAGATTAAGCGCATCGCCAATGAGGTGCAGCAGTTCTGCAGCACGCCTACACCGGGGGATTATGGTCCATCCGCCGGCGACGTGCTGATGCAGATTTCTCCCAATCCGGCGGCCAGCGTTACGGGGCAGCTGCAGCCTCCGCAGCCACTGAAACCGGAGGTCAGCACTTCCACCTCGCCTTCCTCATCCGTGGGGGTGTCCAAGTCCAGTGGCAGCGGTGGAGGAGTCAGCAAGCCCAAGAAACAGTACAAGCGGAGCAGCAGCGGCAACAATAACAACCCAAGTGTGGCCAACAACAACAGCAGTGCGAACAGTGCCAATCCTATGGGTCCGGTTATTGGAGCCACTGGCAGCACCGGCAGCTCCTCCTCCAGCGGCAGTGCCAGCAGCAGCAGCAACAGTCCGCCGGCCAACTCTGGAGGTAGTTCGTCCTCCTCCTCCGGAGGGAGCGGGCAGCGGAAGGAGCGCTCCCTGCACTACTGCTCCATCTGCTCGAAGGGATTCAAGGACAAGTACTCGGTGAACGTGCACATAAGGACTCATACGGGCGAAAAGCCCTTCGCCTGCTCCCTGTGCGGCAAGAGCTTCCGGCAGAAGGCCCACCTGGCCAAGCACTACCAGACGCACATGACCCAGAAGAACAATGGCAACCTGATCAAAGGCAGCTCCGGCAAACACCAGCGATCCGGTGGTTCCTCCTCCTCCTCGGCAGCAGCAGCCGCAGCGGCGGCGGCGGCAGCAGCAGCGGCTGTTTCTCTCAATCCGCGACAACTGGGCGGCGGAGGAGTGGTGCAGCCCTCGTTGCCCGTGATGATCAGCAATCCCAACACGCCGCCCGGAGTACTGCCACCGGCCAACGGACTGCTCAGCAATCGGTAGTGTTCAGGGCGAGGGGAGTGCGATTCCCCCAGGCTAAACTACTATATTTCTTGTTCCTTACTCACAAAATACACACACAAATCGAAATCGAATCGAAGATGTCCTACTGTAACTACCTAAACTGTTAAACTGTTAAATACTTAGACGCCCAAATACTCCCAACTCGAATTTACGTCATTGATGAATTCCTATTTCAGCTCTCTGTGCGATTCCTAAGCCCACACACAGACAGGCGGATGCACACTCTCTCGAAGCACTTCCAAATACAATACTGAACCTAATGTACATTTACACAAACTAATTAAATTTAAATGTGCCAAATTTTGAAGATTTTAATTATGCTACTAAAGTTAAAATAAAATAGTATGCTAGGCGTGTAGAAATAGAAGTGTAATGAAGCTAACGAAGCAATTCCACGAGTGGTGATATCAAAATGAGGCCAAACGCTTCATTGCTAAACAGAAACAGAACATAATCCGATCCAATGCCCCCAAAACCGGACTCTCCGGGAGTCCTTATCCAATCCTCCTAATCACCAGCAGTTCTTCACAGTCCTTAGCTAGCCCAGCACGATGCGTGTTTCCTGTAAATTGAAAGTATTTGTTTTCTTAGTTGCTCTGCCCAAATTAGCGTAAATTTGTTTGCTAGTGTTAATGTATATATACGCGTAAATAAAGTTAGGTTTTTACTACAAATAAATGAAATACAAACAAAAAGCCAGCAAGGGGAATGCCAAATATATTTGAGGGAGGAACACACTGACCCGAGGCACCGATTCGGAGCTAATCCTACAGCAATTCCCCGCTTCTCCTTCAAGGATCTCCCTGATCTCTTGGGCCGAGTGTTAGCCAACTTCGAGGGCATTCAGACGGGGCACCAGCATTACTCCATTAGTATATATCTTATGTCCGTACACTCAAGCTCGAAGCTCTCCAAGCTCCAATGTTCAGCAACTCAACTTGCACTTGCCATTATTTTTGTATTTTGTATACGTATTTGATAAACAGAAGGCGCATTACCAAGGCGAGTGCGCCGTTATTAAAGATAACACACACTCTACCACACAACACACATTCCCCCAACTAGTGTATGGACTAGGCTAAGCTTATTAATAACACAGCTGTAGTTAATGGTTAATTAAACTGCCAATTATTTTGTGATAGTTTTTAATGGACAATAGATTTAGATTACGCAAAAATATCTTCAATGGTGTTTGGGTTATGTAACGTTTTAACGATTTGTTATGAACTGTGTACACTTTGCAATACGAGTATTTCTGCTAATTTATTGAACTAAATAGTTTATGTACATAGAGAGCGCTCCTTGTTTATATCCAAGCCTAGACTAAGCCACACATTGAAATCTTAGTTAAATCTTTGTTAGTTATTATTTATGCACACACACACACCCGGGCGAAAGCCCCACAAAACACAAACACACACACATCCCATCTGCGGTTAAGTTTTGCATTAATTTTTTTAGTATTGCAAGCATTAAAATAAAGAAATCTAAAACGTTTTATTGACAATTAAGATGCGCCCCGTGTGCCTGCCGTTTGGGTCTGTCGTGGGTTAATTAGTTTTAGCTCGTTACGGAGCTGGCTCTGACCGAGGTCTGAAATAATTTTCTCCAATAAAGGAGCTGAGTGCACATGAAAGCGCATGCAGCTGCGCATGTCAACAACAGCAACAGTCGCAGCAGCAGCAACAGCAGCAGTAGGCAGGCAGGCGGCACTTGTCAGTCAAAATCAAAGTACCCGGCCCCAGACTGCCGACATCGTTTGGCGGGGGGTTACAAATGCGTGCCATCAGCGCAGATTAGAGAAAATTTTTCACTTCACGATAGCTGCAACACGACTGCAACACTGGGGAAAATTTGTACAAATTTTCTGGTTATTTTATACTGATTTTCTAGCATTGCAAGCGTAAGTACCCAATTAAATTCTATTGGAATAACAGGGCAGTTATTAATCCACAACACTTAACACATAATCTATAATTTTTTATCTTGTTATAAATCACTTAATGTAACATCATATATCAAGGTAAGGCTTAGAACACAATTCCATTATCCCAATATATTTTAAATTTAATAAAAATCATTTAAGTCCTTTGGGTGACGAACTTTCAAATAATAAATATCTAAAGAACCCTATACATCGCTCTCAAAAATGTTAAAGCTTCCATCACATTTAAAGCTAATATTTTCTTCCTCTGTACTGCTGATGGTGATGCCTGCGCGGCCAACCAAGTCGTTTGAGATCGAAACATGTCGATTAGGGAATTTCAAGAGGCGCCAGTTGCCGTCGCACAGGTGGCTAACATCAGCGAGCACCTTTGGGGAGCTGCATCCCGGGTATTGCAGTGATCGGTGTGCTCAGAGTGCTCAGTGCTCAGTGTGTTTAGCTGCCAGCACGCGTCTTAATTGCTTTTGATGTTGAACTTTGAGCCGACGAGCTGCTGTGCAAATATTTGCCCAATGAAAATCGGGAAGTGCAGATCCCCTCGAGTGGGGTTAGCGAAACGAAAGGAAAGTAATATTTGATGGCTGCACGAATAACCATAAGCACCAGGCAGCTGTACTAACGTGGGTCGTAAAAGGCAAACCCTTGGCAACTAACAAAAATCGATTCACCTTTAGTACCTTTAACTAGAGTTTCAGGCTCATAAAATGTACGGTCTCACGGTGGAAATTAGGTTTTCTTAAAAGAGAGCTCCATTTGCATTTGTCGATGAGGTTCGTGCATTGTCTTAATACATTTTTTAATTATTTTTGCATGTTAGACTTAATACTCCTGAAGCGGCAATTTGAATACATAAAGCAACTATTTTATGTGCGGAAAATAAAGCGTAATGAGAACACACCCTTAGAAGATTTCATCCTGTAGTATGCCACTTCAAGCAGCCACACGAGCGAGGACAACACCGCCATGAAGGCGAATCCATACCATATGTACTCCAGGTCTTGCAGCTGCATGGCGCGAAATTCTCGCCGCGGACTCAGGTCTACGAAGTGCATCTCCCCCGCCTCAATCAGCTCAGAGAAGACCTTTTTTAGCCAATAGTAGGACAACCCCGTTTCGGCCAGCTCCATAATCAGCCGGAGTACCGGCTCCATGAACACAGAGTTTTCGTGCAACGGAAACCCAAAGGGAACATTGTTGAAGAAACAAAAGTCCTCGCGCATCCGGAACAGGGGTCGGGAGAATACCTTCTGTTGCTCGTTGATCACCACCCACCGGCCGCTGGCAACCATGTAGCCGTACCGAGTGTTCAGCGTGTCCCGGAGAGCGAGATATTTGCTGAAGTCCGGCTCCACCAGGAACATGGGCTCGTACTTGCGAAACTCCAGGAGGCGACCGAATAACTCTGCATACTCCGGTTTCCAGGCGACCACCTTCAGTTTGGAGGCCAACACATCGTCGTAGTTCCTGAAAGCGGGCTGCTTCGGCGCAGTGGTCACGTAGCTGGAGAAATATGAGTTGTACCAGGCGGTGATCAGGATGCCCAACACGCAAATCTCCAGATAAATGCCCCTCACGAGGATGGGTGCTCGGAACACCTCCACAAAGGATTGCCCGAGCACTCCCCTCAGACAGCTGTCGTGGAGCAGGAAGTCGCTGATGGACGTGGGATAGCCATGGAGCCACAAGGAGCTGGCCAGCAGGTAGGAAATCAACACCAGGGCGCCCAGAGTCAGCAGAAAGGCGCTTAGTTCAAATACCCTGGTGTAGTACTCCAGAGGAGGCACATCCGCCTCCACTGGCATCATAATGCACCAGTTTAACTGCTCGTACGGGTAGCTGAATCCAAACGGAGGAAACGGCGGGAAAGTCAGCGACATGGACATCTCCACGGAATCGTTACGCACCGCCGCCACCGTTTGCATCGAGGGAGCAAATTCCAAAGGATTTCTAGCCTTCAGAGGCTGCACAAGTTTACAGTTGAACTTCTGCTGGAAGGCCATCATGAAGTGACCCACGGTGCCCTTGTAGAGCACTCTTCCCTTCCTGTCATAGTAGGCTATCATTCGAGGTGCGGTTCCGCCAAGGATCACGGGCATCTCGTAGCCATGAAAATTCCTTAAGCGATCGAGAAATATTGGTGAGGATTGCAGGTCAGAATTGTAAACACGCTCCTCGATTTGCAGAATGGGGAAGTGTGAGTAGCTGTAGAAGGTCTTGGTTGTCTGCCATTAAAAAAGGGAATTTAATAAATATAGTTAAGATTAAGATTAATTAATAATAAAATAACCAACCTCATGATCTCCAAAAAGAACTATAACATTCAGAAGTTTATTTCGCCAGCAGTCTTTAAACAATTCATAAAGCACTCCACTCCTTGCATTCATTTGTATAATAAATATCACCCGAGACGTGGTCATGTGTCGCAGATTCCCGACTAAAGCCTTGAACAGACCCATGTGCTCATCCCGATTGCCATCTCTCTTAAACACCAACGAAATCAGTCGATTGTTTGTGAAATTATGACAAAAATAGCTAACATTCTCGTCCAACTGGAGGACAGGGACCTGCATCTCATCCATAATGTCCTTTGCCAAAGTACTGCTATTCCACAACTGATCCGAAGCACTCATGTTTTTGTTTTTCATGAGCAACACGTACTCGAAGTCCGACTCCTGCCTAATCCTTCCCAGCAATTCAATGAGCGTCGAGGCACTGCCAAGTCTAATCAGCCAAAGGCCGAATAGGATCCACTGTGGGCAATCCATCACGATGGTCGAGGGACAACTGCATGACACTGATTGATGCCGCTGCACATTTAAAGGGTTGCTAATGAATCCACCGACGAGGCCGCTAATGGTTAATTCCAATTAGCGGCTCGTGTTAACAAGTCTTGGGCAAAAAACAGGAATCCAAAAAAACATTTCCCGAGGGAATACGGGGAAAAACAAGTGAAATAACCTCAATAGGACATGTTTGGTGACATGTTTACAAGGTTGGGAAATTCACAATAGAATGGGTTCCTTAATGACCGAATTGAACTAATAAATTCAGTTTTAACAACATTGACAACATTCAGTTCCACAACATTATTTAATAGATATATTCTTAGTGAGAAAACAGACAAAATACATTTATATTTACTTAATTTATTTTTAAACTAATACAACTCATTTTATCAAGAGGAGTTTAATTTTTAAACGGTTCAATTTCTGAACCACAAAATTCCTGTCATTATCTTTAGCAACTTATATCGCCAAGACCAAATGATCTCCCCGATAAATATTAAAGTGGCCAGTCCTAGCATGAATCCCCCAGCTATCAACACCTCCTCCAAATCCTCCAGTTTCATGGCCCGAAACTCCTTTGCCCGGCTTCGATCGACAAGGTGCAGCTGACCAGCTTTGATCATTTCCGTGAGGGCCATATCACGCCAGCGAGCCAGAAGACCCGCGTCTGTGACGTCCAAGATGAGACGCTCCAGGGGCTGCCTGAATATCGAGTTATCCGAAATGGGAAATACAATGGGAACTGTGTGGTAGACGCAGAGATCCTCCCGGAGGGTAAACAGTGGCGAGCTAAATACCTTCTGTTGCTCCTTGATCAGTGACCACTTCTCCAAGGGCATCATATATCCGTATCTGGTGTCAAAGGAATCTCGCAGCTGAAGAAATTTCTGGTAGTCCGACTTAATGTTGAAGATTGACGAGTACTTCCTCATATTCTCGGAGAGTTTAAGTAGCATCTCGTATTCCGGTTTCCAAATCACCACCTCCACATGGGAGTGCTCAATGCTCTCGTAGCTAGTGAACGGAGGAAGTCTTGGAGCACTGGTCACAAAGGTTGAGAAGTAGGAGTTGTACCAAGCGGTGATCAGAATGCCCATCACACATATAACCATGTAAATGCCCCGCACCACAGCAGGAGTTCTGAGGACCTCGTAAAAGGGCTGAGCCAACACTCCTCTGAGGCAGCTGTCGTGGAGAATGTGCCCCGTAAAAGTAACGCTATGTCCATGAAGACGCAGTGCCAAGGATAAGGTTAGGGAAATCAAAACTATTATCAAGAGCGTGAGCCAAAATGTCAGGGGATCGAATACTATAGAGTAAAACTGGCTGTGAGGTACCTCCGACGGTACTGGCATCATAAGACACCAGCTCATCAGCTCGATGGGATAGGTGTATCCAGAAAACGGAAACTGGGGGTAAATCGCCGCCAGGGCGAATTGAGCGCTTCCATTTCGCACGGCTCCTATTAGTTTTTGAGCCGGCTGAATTGAGAACTCATCAAAAGGATACGGCTGCACCAGTTTACAGTTGTAACGCTGTTCGAAGGACTTCATCAAGTTTCCCACAGGACCAGAAAAGATCAATTGCCCATCTAGCCCACGGTAGACAATAAGGCGCGGCGAAGACCCACCCAAGGCAATTGGGACAGTATAACCGTGAAGATCCTCCAGAAGTGGTTTGAAAACCAAGGTGTTATTCTCCAAACGTCTCTCAATAAACTGAAATATGGGAAATGGTGAGTAGCTGTAGAAAATCCGAGAGTCCTGGAAGTATAAGACATGTCAATAATTAAAAAAACAAATACATAAATGTAATTATTGCCAGTCGTGTATTTTATTTTGAGTTTCACCTCAAAATCTCGTCCTATGGCAATAACATTGAGCTGTTGGTGATGCCAACACCATTCCAGAAGCGGAAATACTCGCATATTGCCTTTATCCAAAACCAAGATCACTGGCAGGGTATTAAGCATTCCGAGATGTTTGTGTAGGAGCTCCAAACTATCTTCCGAGGATTCGTTCACAAAAACTATTGTTAAAAAGTTCTTAGATTGATAGAATCCCAAATTATATTCTTCCATAGAATCTTCATAAATCTGAATAATGGGAACTGGTAGCTGCCACAAAATGTTCTGCCAAATTGGATTAGAGTTTCCAAGCACGACGGCAAACTCAAAGTTAAGTTCTTTACTCAGATGAAGCAGGAGGTGACTGTAGGCGCTACCACGGCCAGGACTAAGGAGCACCAAGGCGGCCAACAGTAGGTGCAACTGACCCATGTTGAATGTGTTAAAAAGATTTTTCAACTGCAGCTTTTATGCTATCCCTACCACTGCCATTAGCTGTCTCCAGGGGATAAAGTGTTGGTCACCTGCTGATTGATTGTACAAAGCACGTGATGTTTTTGTTTGAAGTAAATCGATGCAATTACACTCTTTCTTATATATAGGAACTTAAATATAAATAGTGCAAGGTTTTAGACCCTGCATTTTATTTTATGGACTTGGTCAAGTTAACTAATTTTGAATTTTCGAGATACTTTTCTCCAACGGCACATAGATTGTTGAAGACTCCATCCCGTTTCTGGCACATTTCTCCGACCGTGTTAGCCCACCTATAGATGGGAACTCCCAGGATATTCGTGGTGGCAAAGGTACAGCTCACATGCACATATCTGAAGCGCTGACGTTTAAGTTTAGCCGCCGAGCACCCCATATGGGTGTTGCGTTCAGACATCAAAAGCGCAGCTCGATAGACGGATCTTGAAAAAAGGAAAATTTTTTTTTAGATTAAAACTTTTAGGCTGATCTACGTACTTCTGGTCACTGATATCAGACAGGAAGAGGGTTTGCTTCGGGGTCACATAGCGACCCTCGTTTGTCCATTTCGAAATTACGTGTGTTATAATTTTTATGGTATCCTGCTTTATTCCCATGTAGCTGAAGGTATCAAAGATGTTGCCCATGTTGGGAAAGTTCGGCGACGTCATGCAAGGACGCGGCATGGGAAAGCAGTTTATCGCATCCAGCTTGGCAAACTGTTCCAGCTCTTCCGACCACTCGATGCGAGCCATGCGTCCGGCGGGGAGTAGTTCCCGGGTTAGGCCTTCGGCCACATTATTCCTAAACTCGTTAACCGTTCGGAGGATAGTACCCTTCTGATAACTACTCAAGGACACCAGTCGGGATTTGGGCTGGCACAGAGAAATGTTGGTCTGTCAAAATCGAATTTCTATAGTCAAAGTTGGCGGTTAATATCGTAATTGTATCTTACGGCTTTTCGGCAAACGATATTTTCCATACCGCAACGAGGCAAATCGCAGTAAATCGCCTTGTCTATCTCAAAGGCCACGAGACCGGCTAGAAATCTAAAGACCAGGAGTATGACCAACACCAACGAAGACATTATCGATTAGGCCACTACGCTAACACTAAAGCTTCGCTGGCAGCTCTGCGGCTTTTTAAAGCCTGAGCAAGGGGGTATAAGATTCCCTGAAGCAATACTTTTCATGGAATCCAATTTTTATTGATCAATATATTGCTGGCCAGCTATGTATATAAGCTATAAAATATTGTTTATTCAGTGCCTGTCGGGAAAAAATCTGGCAACCCAGTAGCTAGTATTTTGAAAATGTCATTGTAATCAAGACCCGTAACCAGCTGTTGCTTATAGCTAGTGATAATAATGCATTTCCAAATACAATTGCTTATTGGATTTTAATTTAGGTTTTCAGATTTCTGAAAATCCTAATGCGAGATAATGAGACCTTTTGAATTAAAATTATTTTTTTTTTATTTAGTAAGACTCCTGACGCCCTATGTTCATATTGAATGTTTTATATACATTTTTATATATATAATATATAATATAATCGTATATAAATAAAGGATATGATGATGATGATGAGACTCCTGAAAACATTTTAAATTCAAATTTGTTTAGTTTTTCTTATAATTTTCTTGTATATTCTTATTCTTATAATAACAACTCAGAAATATAATTATAATATTTTAAATTGAGTCTAAGTTGTATATAATTTAGTATTCAAAATAGTGACATAAAACATAACTTAAAAATATATTAAAACTGAATTCAATCGTGGCAGAAATCTCATTCATTTGCCGATCCGCCTGACAGATGATCGCTCTTAATGATGCTGGCAGCATCCACTCTGCTCATTATATTTTTCAAGCATTTATATGTATGTTTTGGTGCACTTCACTGGATTTGGCTGATGCGTCAGCACTTGACCCGCACTCAGCCGCACTCCACCAGTCCCCCTCCTCGGACGGCATCCCCATCCTCCGCCGTTTCCCATTCGCAGAGCAGATTGTGTCCCATGCTCCGAGCTCGTTGTCCGCCAAATTGAGTTGACGTTGACGTAATGCCCCGCCACTTGAGTAAGTCTCACTCACTGGCTCTTTTTTTGGATTTGTCATTTCTGGTTGCTGCCTCTGCCTCCGCTTTTTTGGTATTTTTTTGATGAAGTGCATCATCGTCCCGGGCTGGTCAATTAGCTGCACATACCGCGTATCTCGCGAGAGTGGCAGCGTGGAAAGCTCAACATGGCAGGGCTGGTTTCTTCTTTTTTTTTTTGTCATCGGCCTTTATCTTCAGTTTGGTTTCTTTTTTTCGGCTGGAGGTCACGTAGAGTCTTTAATTGGCCTGCCTGGGTTGCGAATGCGATGACAATTTAGCGAGAAGAGCCCCAAAGTTCATAAGTGCCTCCGGCGCATTCTTAAACACTGATCTTTTGCAATGCAGAAACTTCACTTAACCCACTTGCAAGACATGGCGAAAACTGGATTTTGAGCTTATTAATTGGTCTGTTTTATTTATGATAAGGAAATGCCCTTGAGAATTATTAAAAATAAAGTATTGTTACATATCTTAAAAACTGGAACAAAGTGATAAGTAAAATAAGAGATCCTATTTAAACAATAGCCAAACCATTATATATTTGTTGTGGTACTTTCAGACTTGTCAAAAGCTTTTTTAAAACCTAATTCCTCGTTAAGATTTTCTAGATTTGTCCGAAATAACCCTAGGCACAAAAAAAAACTCTAAAAGATTTGTGGCCTCGTAAAGGTGGTAATTCATTTTCATTGTCGGCCGACCCAGTTCTATGGCGCTGTTCGCCTGAAGTGTCCTTACTCCTGGCAGTGTTTGTGAATGCGGAACTGGAACAGGCATTGGCACTGGCTCCAGCACCGGCACCGACACCGGCACCCTGGTAATTGTTTCTGAGCTCTACAACTTCCTAGCATGCTCGGCCAGAGATCATGGCCCCGTTCCATTCGCTTGGCACTCTCTCGCAGCCAGACACCGCCCCAGGAAAGTAACTCATATTCGGGGTATGTATAAATCTACAACTGGAACCGTAATGCAAGTGATCGTACATCCGACGGTTTGGGGGCTTTTGTTGTCCAGTTGTTCGGTTATTGTTGCCGGCCACGAGAAATGCACGAGCCAACTGTAACTGGCTTCCTTTGGCTCCTCGCAACTCCCCCTCGACAAAGAGTTAGCAAACGGTAGCCTTTTTGGGGGACGGGACCCGCCATAACAACCACACAACAGATTCAACCTGGCTAGCTGGGTACACTTCTAACTGTAGGTGAGTACTTAATGTATAAAATTACTATTTTATAAATTAGAAACATATTTTCTGGTTATAAGAACTTGTTTACCAAATATCATTGATTTATGCTCTACAAAACTAATTTAAAAGTTCAAATCTATCCCTTTTTTTTTGCGGTGTCCAGGCTTTCTGGCCTGGTCTCATTGAAAAGCGAAAGATGGCCAAATGGAAATGGTGAAAATGGCCAAACGGCAAAAGGCCAAAAGCGGACTGACAAAATATTTTCGCATATCATAAATGGCACAGTTTAAAGTAAGTCGAGCACTTGCAATTGTCCACGTCCAGTTCAGGCACAATGTAAATTTCCACCGCTGACCATTTGCGAACTGGAGTTTTCCCGGCCCGGCAGCGTGGCTAATGGTGCCACACTAAACATCGGCAGAGCCATAATCTTGGCATTTTTCGCTAGGTCGCCGCTGCCCGGCTGCCTGATTTATGAAAGGGCCTCATAATTTAGCACAAATATGGTCATAACTTTTTGGCTTTTACTTTTTTTGGGGCCGGCGAGCTGCTAATGAAGCGGCAGCCGCCCCAAACTGAAAACCGAAAACCAAAACAAAATAAACTATTATAAACAAAAAAATATATATATATATAGTTTACCAAAAGCACCAAGAAAACTGCCGGCCAGAAACTCATTTAAGTGGATGGTCAGCCGATGGCCACTTGTTGCCTTCGCTTCCTAGCAATCAGAGGGGAACGTGTCACTCCTTACTGTTCAGGAACCGACTAAACATTGGTACACTGCAGAAAGTTGAGTGTGAAATCTATTCGATAGTTGCCTATATTTAATATTAATCCCTAACCTTAAATAATAGTTAACAGGACGAAGTTGAAAGAATTTTTTGGATTACTAAAAGTGTATTTGAAATGTAAGGACTTTATTGCAGCTTACTTATTTATGTAAGCTTTTTTGTACTTTTTCGCTTAGTGTAGCATGCTGCAAACCATGCCGGACCGTGCCTATAATCATCATCAACATTACCAGCCGCCTGCAATATGGAGCAATCACGTCCTGGACCTGAACGGAGCCTGGCCAGCGGCCCCTGCTTCGAACTGGAGCTCCAACTGCTGCTCCAACTATGCTTCAATAAATGTCACTCCTCAAGCTTTGCATCTAAAAATTGATGACAATAATTTGTTGCATTTGCCCGAAGGGGGTGTGGCCAGCACCGATCGCCAGTCGCGGCTTAGCCCGAAATTGCCTTGGACAGACGGAGTTTTCCACAGCCTCCGCTGCCGCTGTTGCGACTGCTACTCCTGCTGCTGCTGTTTTCAACACAATTTATACAAAGTGTCGCAGTTTTTGGCGCTTTGCATTTGTTGCTGACAGACTGCCCACCTGCCCGCCCCTCGGAGAGCCAAAGCTGCAACGGTTTGCACTTTGCCGATGCAAAAAAGTAACATAAATTTCGTCATTTTGTCACAAGTCGTTTGTGAGCGATACTATTGCACAAAGAAAAGAGTCTGTTTCGAATTTAATAAGTTAAATTGTAATTACTTTATTTTTTATTTTTACAAATTAAATTAAAGATTAATTTAGAAACAAAATAGGATTTCTTTAAGAGGAATACTAAGGCAATATAAATTTCTTATAATTTCTTTAGATTTATTTTGAGTGCCTTTTTCTCCAAGTGCCCACTGGCAGCAGGGATTAGAGGCCTGGTACTGGGCTGGGCTAAGTCCGGCGCTGCTGATTGCAAAGCGATTTGCCGAATTGTTTCCCCCACAATTCCCAATTCCATAAAAGTCAACACACTCCTTTGGAGCCAGTTCAGTTTCAGTTCGCAGTTCGCTTTGATTTGATTTCGATTGCGCATTTTTCAATTTGATAAATTTATAGAGCCGCTGCGACCAAACAAATAGCTCGCGATCCCCAGCCAGGATAAGAGCTAGGAAAACCAATACACGCGACCAATAACTGGAGGAGGATCCTCTTTCTCCTCCCCCAAAAGCAATGCCACATATATATATGTGTATGTTCCTTGCCAATCGCCTTGTAAATGGCATCAATTGCGACCTTTTGGCATTCTTACGGAAACATTTCGCTAATGAAACCGATACCTCAAGTGTCAAGACACGATCCGGTTCGAGTTGCCGTAGGTTCGGCCTGCGGTCAGTGGCTTCTGGCCAGTGGCAGTGGCACTGGCATTGGCTGCTGCATTTACCACACTCCGGCCAACTTATGGCAGCCATAAAAATGTTAAGCACAAAACATTTGCCACATTGGCACCTTTTGGCCCAAAAAAAAAAAAGAAAAAAAGGAGCAAAAGAAATGCCCACAGAGGAGCAGAAATGGAGCACGCACGTGGCAAATGTCCCGGGGCGAAATTGGATGCCACTCCCCCGGCTCCCAGCTCCCGATTCTCAACTCCCGACTCCCGGTTTCATATCCAGCCTCAATCTGGTATCCCGGACTTCTTCATTTGGGGTCGCAGCTGCAGTTAGTTATGCGGAAGCTGAATCCAATCATAATTTGAAGACTCTTTTCGGCCACCTCGAGTTATGATGACTTTCAAGAGCAATCAAGAGCTGAGTCGAGGTAAAATGTGGTAGTCCAGCGAGTCCACTGAAATGGGATACTTAAAATGATGTAGATTTAGATTCCTCGAGGATCATGTGAGGAATATAACTTTTAATATTTATACCAGTGAGGAAGAGAACTAGAAATTCTTTGAAGCGTTTAAATTATTAATTTAACTAATGTTGTTTAGTTTGAACTCCATTTGCAATAAAGAAGAGTTCTTAACTAAACTTTTCTCTAATTTTTGTTCAAGAAAGGAGACACTAAAGGTTATTTATCTGTACAGAAAGATGATTAGTAATAGAGTTCAGTGCCTGGAAAACAAACGTTGCAATGAAAAGAAAAGCATTAATCTATGCGAAAAATAACTTTGTATAATATAACTAACAACCTTCGTTTACAAATTTATGTGAAATTTCATTTTAACCAATAAATAACTCAAAAGAGAAATAATTTAATGGTTAATTACTACCCACTTCATCATTTAAATTTTATCTTTACATTTTTACACAGTAAGCAAGGCAAGATTATTAATTCATTTAATTAAATCAAAACCTAAATGTAGTAAAGAAAATGAATATGTACATATTAATTTGCATTTACGTGCAAGCCAAGACGTAAACTCAACAGCATTTCTCTAATTACATCTGGTAGTTCCCAAGCTCCATGCCTAGAATCCTTTTAAAATTGGCTTTATATACTTTACTGATTATTTCATTATAAGCGCGGACAGCCCCGAAATTAATAAAACCGAATAAACGCTGTTAACAACGCATGGATATGACGGGGATGCTGTTGGCCAAGAGCAAAACACGTCAGGCAATCGTTCAAAGTTGTCTCGGAGCATGTCGGATTGCTGGGATGTGTGGGCGTGGGGCAGCAGCAGCACAAAAGATCTACGGACACACCGGCTACATGCAACATGCAACACTCGACGACGACGACTGGACCATGGGAGAGCAAAGGCAATAGCTGAAATAAGAGAGAGAAAATCAGCCAACGGCCAACATGTGTACGTGTTTAAACAAATACAATTTGCAATTATATGGCAAGCAAATCAAGTTGAAATCAGCATGCGATTTCCACCTGTGGCCGGCGTCATAATTCGTGGCTATGTTTTTGGTCATAAATCTAGCGATTTACAATTATTTTCTGGCTTGTTTTTGGTTTTGGGCCTCATGGAAAATAGAAAAGCGACGAAAAAGCAATGCCGAAATGCATTTCGTGGCACAGTGGGACACGGATCCGGGACATGGAATGGTTCGTGTGCAACAAAAGGCAATGCAAGGCAGTAACAACACTGCCCCTAATGGCCATTATGGTCATTTCGTTATCACTGGCAGCCGAGCAGCCAACCAAACCAACGAGGAAACGTTGCCGCCGCCGTCCGTGATCCGCTGACAGTCATAAATCTGCATAGGTTTTGCAACGGCCCCCAAAAGAAACTCTATACTCCAGCCCGCGAGTACGATATATCCGCGAAAATCGGAGGATGCGTATTATTTACGATGACGCTAACGAGCGACGACAGGTGGCGCTACGCACTCCTGTGCCATCCAGCCATCTCACCATCCTGCTCGCACTGTGATAACGCAGTGCGTGGCTGCAAATTGATTTTACGGCGCCGCCCGTGTTGAGGCCCCAGGCAGTCGCCCCATCGCTGCGCCGCTCCAGCGATCCATGCCCCATACCCAATGCATCTATCGCTCCAGCGCCCATTCAGCTTGTCTAAATTATGCAAAAGACAAGTGAAAATTTGCGCTAAGAGGAGCTATATAGCCTCCACCTAGAGAAAAATAAAACACTTAAAAGTGTCTAAAGATTTCAGCTAATACTTTAACTAATAAAAATCCCAAAAAGGAAACTATATAAGATCTAAGTAATAATTTACTTTATATTCCTATGTTGCAGTTCTCTATCTGAGTCGTAAGACTTACTCACAAATTCCCTTTTATTTTCTCATTTTTCTCTGTGCACATTTTTCAGCACCTTTAAGCTCTCCCATTGATGCATATATGCATATATGAGTTATATAAAAGCGGCTTGAGGGATTAGCCGGCCGCGGTATGTGTAATTAAAAGTGAAATTGTGGGGTCCTAACGAGTTTACAGCAGCTGCTAAATACAACTCGCAGCTCGGCTGCACGAAAATATAAAACGAAAATGTGAGAGACCCACTGGAACTGGAGTTGGGCTGCTTGATTGATGGATGAGTTTGAGTTTGTCATGCAAATTTCAACAGCCAGCAGTTTGCCGGCCAGCCAGAGAGCGGCTGATGATGTTGTCTCCAGGACAGGATCCAAGCGCTAACGAGTGGCGCGTGGTACCTGGGCCCAGAGAGTCTATCTGTCGCCTGGCCTGCCGTTTTTTGGCCATATTCTGATATCATAAATATGAAGCTGTTTTTATTAAAAATTGCCTGATGCCCGAGACGTGGCCTAAGCTGCATTGGCATGTGTGTGGCATGTAAATTGCATTGCGCTGGAATTTTAATGACAGCCTTTGGAAATTAATCTAACGCGTTCGCCAGCCAACAGAAGAGCGTTGACTAGCCCAGTCTCCAGCACAGACGGGGGCACTGGCAACAAAAATGTAGTCGAAAATATTGATTTATTACATAGCATTTAATCAGAATTATAATAGCACTTTATGAAGTATTTTCTCGGGAAAACAATATTTTGTATATATTTTATGTGGTCCTAATATATAAGGAATAATTCAACTGTTGATTTATGTTTTACTAGATAATGTAAATTGTTAATTCTTACAAATTGATTATATATAAGGAATTTAAATAAGAAACATCCCTGATGCTAAGACTGTTTACAAACATTGCCTAATTTTATATTTATTTAATTTTAAAATCATTATTCTAAGCAGAGACTAACAAAAAAATAGGGGATACTTCCTATATGTTCTTGCTCTAATACTATTAATTTAAAAATCAACTACTTTATTCATCTTTTGATCTGCAAAACTAAATCACACTTTCTTAAGTAATTTTTCATAATTTTCCTATCTTTCAGAAACAACATATACTTATTTAGATTATTTATTTTCAGTGCAGTGCCCACATCTTGTTGCGGAACGAGTTTGGCAAAGTGTCGCAGATGGTGGTTGTTATTCCCGTTGTGCTATTGATTGTTTACTGATCTGCTGGGCCTCAGCTGGGGCCCTGCCAGCGCTGAGATAGATGGGATATGGATGTGGCCTGAGATCGAGATCGCGCTGCGGAGACTATCCCAGGAAAACCGATGGCTATCGGCTGGGTAGATTGGGGGAAATAAAGAAGCCACCGGCTGTGGATGTGCATGCGGCTTTGCGGCTTTCACTTGTCCCGCATTTGCATGGAAATTCCGCGCCAATTTCAGCGCAATTAATCGCACAGCCGAGTCCGATCTAGAGACGCCCCCAACCTGCAGCCAGCATCCTCCCACCTTTGGCAGTCCCTCCCTCGGCAGCCGCCAACCGCCAGCCGGCAGTCGGCAGTTGGCAGCCGGCATCTGCCATCTGGCATGCACCATCCTGGCCAGAAACCAGTTGCAGCTCATTTGCATGGCGGCTTAATTAAAACGGTCTGTGGGTGGGTGAGATGGGTGGGCACGGTGGGTTCGTTGGTGGCTCTTGGCCATCAGCCATCGCCTCGCTTTCTTCAACCAATTTCTCTCTCGCACACACCGGTCCTTATTTATGAGAAAAATTCGTGGCACATCTGCCGGCTTCCATTTAGTCAGCGGCAAAATTTACTCGCTCATAATTTAGTCAATGGCAAAAACAATACCCACAACCAACAGAAGCTGATGCAGCAGCAGCAGAGAAGTCAGCTTTCATGGCCAAAACGGTGGCAGGAGTGGGCGGGCTGGCTGAATGGCTGACGGGGTCTGGGTCTGGGTCTGGGTTTTAGCCATGTGAAAAGCCAGAGCGGAATCTCCTCCTTGCAGGCCAAACCAGCTGACTGATTGAGCACACCAATATCCAGACGATGTTGAAAGTGTATTTTATCAGCTGCCAGCGATCAGAATGTTAATGGCTTCGAGGAAATTAATTGAATCTGCATGTGTGTATCTCAGGCATTTAATTTGACCAGGTAATCGTATCTTTTAGACATTCAATGGACGATGGGACGATAGTAAACGATAAGGAACTCAAAGATTCAGTTTAATTAATAAGATTAGATTGAAGAAAGCCTTAATTAATGCTTAAAGTTTTCAACAGATAATATATCTAGGAAAGTCTACAAATATCTGGTGAGTAAGTTAATATTATGAGATTAAAATAAACCTTATAACGCTACAAAGTAAAACAAAGTTTGGTTTTAATTGATTTTAAACAGCTTATTAACATTGCCTAAGCATCAGTAAGCATTCTTATGAAATTCACCACTCTGAATCCCGCAACCTTGCTTAGAATTCAATGGAATGACAGTGCACTATTGTCAAGTGCATTTAGTTACTTTATAAATAGTCCAAACTGTGGGCGATATCCCAGTACTTTTCCCTTCCAATCATCGTGTCAGGGGCTGGTTAATAGATCGACCATCGTTAATGCGACAATTGAAATGCTTTCGGTTTTTTTTTTAATCCAGGCCAGAACGAATTCGGTGGCAACAAGCTGAGGAAATAGCCTGAACAACACAGACAGCAACGAGCGACAGAAAACGTTGTCAATTGATTTTCTGCACTATTTCAATTGACCTCACCGCAACAGTTGCTGTTGGATGTTGGCTGTTGTTGCTCAGGGCAACGGTAGCCATAGGAGCTATAGTTGGCTGATGCTGGAATCGCCGGATCGTAGACAGTGCAAAATGAAACGAATTAACAATTTGATGTAACTGTGATTTTTTCGTTTGGCTTTTTGCTTCTTTGGTTTCGACCACAGTCGCACACGCCCTCAACGAAGCGAATTCAAGAGAAATGCTTATCGTGCTTCAAAGAAATCCAGCTATACGAACGGCAACAGCATTAGCAACAGCAGCGGCAGCGGCAACAAAACATGAAATTGAAAATGCCAAACGCTAAGAGACAACTAGACAGACCGTACCCAACCCTTCTCCGGCACTCCGCCACTCCAGCACCCCATCCCTCCTTATTCCTCTGGCCGATCAACAATGTGGAGCTTATAGTAAAACTGTAACGAAACCCGATTGAACCCGCCATGGGTGGCGGTGGCTTTGCCGCAGTCACAGCGGTACACAGCAAGAAAACATGGTAGTTTTAAATAGTATATATCTTTAGAAATATGAGTATATAGATCAAAGTTATAAGAGATTGCTTTACAAGCTATGCAGTTCCAGTTTCAAGTCCAAGAAATATAGTTTAAGTTGTGAGAAAATAAGGCAACGTAATTTAAAAAACGTGTTCATACTAAATTAGCCAAAGTATTTTTCGAACTTACGGTCGTATTATGAACTTTATTTATTACTTTGAATGAGTTTTTCCAGCTAATTTTAATATATGTAATCCCAGTTAAGTTCCCATTTTAATTTCTGTGCATAGCAAGAGCAACAACATCGGACCTGAACCTGGGACATGGACAATAACATGTACCAAAAAATTTCATTGCTGGGGCTGCTTTTTGCTCTATGGCCGGCCACGATTCGGGCCAAGCAAAATACAAAAAAAAAAACAAAATCTCTGTCAAAAATCGCTGGCGGGCAGCTGCAGGCCCAGCCCAAGCACATCCTCACGAGCAACAACACCAAAGCAACAGCAACGGCAGGAACACAGCAGCAACAACTTCGACAACAGCGACAACAAAAGGCCAAAAAGAAAAGGAACAAAAAAAACAAGTAAGAAAGCTACAGACGTTCGTGAACGACTGTTATATACCATGTA
>JAEIHY010015825.1:0-24613 GCA_018904565.1 Drosophila tsacasi | reverse complement strand
ACTGAGGATCTCGTACTCGATCTCTATCAACAGCTCCCGTCCACGAGGATCACCGATTTGTTGCTGGAAGTCGATGAGCGAACCGGATTCTCCGAGGCTTTCACGCATCTGCGCACTGGCGTGCCTTGCCGCGACCAGATCGGCCTGATGAACGTGTTGTTGGCGGAAGGCGTCAATCTTGGTCTACGCAAGATGGCAGCGGCGACCAATACGCACAGCTTCTGGGAATTGCTGCGGATCGCACGCTGGCATGTCGAAGGCAGCGCCTATGATCGGGCGCTCGCCATGATCGTGGAAGCCCATGCCGCTCTGCCTATGTCCGCCTTCTGGGGACAAGGGAAATCCGCATCCAGCGACGGGCAGTTCTTCCTTGCTACCGAGCAGGGCGAAGCGATGAATCTGATCAACGCGAAATATGGCAACGTCCCAGGCCTCAAGGGATACAGCCATGTGTCCGATCAATATGCACCCTTCGCTACCCAGGTCATCCCAGCAACGGTCAGCGAGGCACCTTATATACTCGATGGGCTGCTCATGAATGACGCAGGCCGCCGCGTCCGCCAGCATTTTGCCGACACGGGTGGCTTTACCGATCATGTGTTCGCCGCCAGCTCCTTGCTCGGCTACAGGTTCGCACCGCGTATCCGAGATCTCTCTCAGAAAAGACTCTATGCCTTCACGCCCAACGCGACGCCCGCCAATGTGCGAGCGCTGGTTGGCGGCAAAATCAATGAACCGCTCATCGAGCGCAACTGGCCCGACATCCTGCGCGTCACGGCAACGATCGCAGCGGGCATCGTCGCCCCCAGCCAGATTCTTCGCAAGCTCGCTTCCTACCCGCGCCAGAATGAGCTGGCCCTCGCATTGCGGGAGATCGGTCGCATCGAGCGCACCCTGTTCATGATCGACTGGATTCTCGACGCCGGTCTCCAGCGCCAGGCTCAGATCGGTCTCAACAAGGGCGAGGCCCATCATGCCCTCAAGCGCGCCATCAGCTTCCATCGTCGAGGTGAGATACGCGACCGCTCAGGCGAAGGGCAGCACTATCGTATTGCCGGCATGAACCTGCTCGCCGCCATCATCATCTTCTGGAACACCATGAAACTCGGGGAGGTCGTGGACAGACGCGCCGTGGACGGCATCATCATCCCGCCTGATCTCCTCGCCCATGTCTCACCGCTGGGATGGGAACACATCAACCTCACCGGCGAATATCGCTGGCCTAAATCCTTAGCGTAGGATTTCGCCCCCTCCCGCAAACGACCCCCTGATCATTTCTAACCACATCAGCCAGACACAGCCGCGTTGCATCCCACGGCATGTTCGGATGATCCCACTCAATCCAGGCAAGATACTGACCATCAGGAGAGAGCGCGGGCGAAGACAGAAAATCTGGCCCGGTATACAGCACATGCTCTAACGACGCAGTCTGCTGGTCACGTGGTACAGAAACCGCGACCAACGCCGCTTTTGCTTCCCGGGCCGCACGATGGTCTTCCCTGACAGCCAAGAGGGTATGAGCCGAGGAATCAAAACGCAGGTCGGCGTAACGGAGCCCCTCCGCCCCAGCCACCTGCACAGGGACGCTGGCACCTGCGGAAAGGAACCATAGGCCACCCGTTCGCTTATCAGAAAAAGCGACCTGCCCGTGTCTTACGGCGTATGCGCCTCCGCCATATTCATGCACACGGGTAGCGACATCGTACTCTGAAGGGAGGACTTCCTGCACACCCATTTTCTGACCCCACCGCATCAGGACAGTGCGTCCTTTTTCAGAGGGGCGACGCTCCAGCCAATAGACCTGATCCCCGTCCGTGCTGACTTCTGACAGGGAGAGCGTTTTGCCAGCCACCAGATCTGCCGTAACGCGAGACGGCCAACTGCCACAGGGCAACGGCTGCCGCCCAGTTTCATCTTGAACATTCTGCGTCAACGGCGGGGACATCGGGGCATCCGGCATAAAAAGCTCCATAAAGATCGTATGTGTGCATCTAACGTCTGGCAGTTATAGCATGCAGACTCCGTCGTCAGAGAAACCCTCCCTCGGCCTGCTTCTTCCTCCGCCAGATACGCGCCAGACTTGACACTCCGCAGCCAACGCGGTTCCTCCCTGAAACCCCCTGACCAGCCAGAACTGGATGCCCTGCTCTGCTACACGCTCTTGAATCCTTTTTTTCGCTTCAGCATCTGAACGTCCTGTTCTCCCAATACGGTTATGCTGTGGTGGGTGTTGTGGTCATGCTGGAAAGCATGGGGCTGCCCCTACCAGCCGAAAGTCTGATCATTACCGGGGCGTTGTTCTGTGCCACCACGCATAAGCTGCATATTGAAGGCGTGATTATCGCTGCGGTGGCAGGGGCCATCATGGGCGATAATTTCGGGTATTTGCTGGGGCGGGCGCTGGGCCTGAGGTTGCTGCAGAAATACGGCCCCAAAGTGGGCCTGACCCCTGAACGCCTGCTGCTTGGCCGGTATGTGTTTTTGAAGCATGGCGGGTCGGTTGTGTTTTTTGGCCGGTTTATTGCGGTTCTGCGTATGTTCGTCGCACTTCTGGCCGGGGCGAACCATATGCCGTGGCACACGTTTTTATGGCACAATGCGTTAGGGGGCGTGTGTTGGGCAGGCGGATATGCCTTCTGCACCTACATGCTTGGCAATGAAGTTCTGAAACTGTCTGGCCCGTTGGGAATAGGGATAGGAGTCTGCGCCACCGTTATTATTGGCGCGTCCTTCCTTTTCCTGAAACGCAATGAGAAACGCCTGACGGAGGAAGCCATGAAAGCGGCAGAAAAAGACGAACGGTTGCGGATTACACCATTATGATTGGCAAGCATGAATGGGCTGTCACAGCCCGGCAGCCCAGCCTTCAGGGCAAAGTGGCTCTGGTCACCGGTGGCAACAGTGGGCTGGGGTTTGAAGTCGCCTGTGGTCTGGCCATGCGGGGTGCCCGTCTGCTGCTGCCTGTACGCAGCAGCGCGCGAGGACTGGTTGCTGTTGAAAACATCAAGACGCGTTGCCCCAACGCGGTCATTGATCTGCTGACGCTTGACCTGACGTCTCTGGAATCTGTCGCCGCCTGTGCCGCCAGCGTGACGCACCATACCACCCGGCTGGATTTTCTGATTAACAATGCAGGCGTCATGGCCCCTGCCCGCAGGCAGGAAACCAAAGATGGGTTTGAACTTCAGTTCGGCACCAATCATCTGGGTCATTTTGCGCTGACCTACTATCTGCGCGGCCTGCTTGAAGCTGCAACGGGCGGGGGTGTGGTGGTCACTGTGGCCAGTCTGGCCGCGTGCAAGGGCAGCATCCAGTTTGATGATCTGCAATTTCGCCACCGCTACAGCCCTTTCGGCGCTTACCAGCAAAGCAAACTGGCCAATCTACTGTTCGCCCGTGAACTGGCGCGCCGGGCAGGCGAAGGCGGCTGGAACCTGCATTCACGCGCTGCACATCCCGGCTGGTCTTCAACATCCATTATCGCCAATGGCCCTGCGTCTGCATTACCCGGACCATTGAGCAAAATTGAGCAGGTTCTGGGCACCGCTGTCTTGCGGGTTATGGGGCAGTCTGCTGCACGCGGGGCAGAGCCTTTGCTGTATGCCGCACTTTCCCCCGCTGCGTGGGATGGGGATTATTATGGCCCCCAAGGGCGGGAGGAGCGCCGTGGCCAACCCGGCCCCGCCCACGTTCCGCCTGCTGCCCTGAAAGACAGCACGGCCGAGCGGTTGTGGGACGTTTCAGAACGACTGACCGGGCTAGGCTGGTAAGGCTCCCTTTACGTCCGGTCGCGTTTGGAACCACCGGTGCTGCGGGTGCGGCTTTGCTGCCGCAGCACACTTTCAATCCACTCATTCAGTTTACGAGTCGTTTCTTCGGCTTCTTCCCGGTCCGGGTAGAAATCGGGGAAACGAAGCGCAAGCCAGCGCCAGGCCACCAGTCGCTTATGGCGTTTTTCAGCACGTTCCAATTCTTCCCGGCTGGCACGCTCACTTGGCGGCAGTCGGCCTGTACCGGGGGGTAAAACCCTGCGCCCGGCAGCGTGATCTGCCGCCCAGCCCACCAGACGCCTGATTCCGTTATCACGGTCATCTACCGGGCACATGGCGTATGACCAACGCGTCGTCAGGTCGAGCCCATCGACCCCTTCAAGGGCCGAGGCAATGGCGAATGCCTGCTCCATATCCGCAAGGCGGTAATTGGGGTCATCCTTGCGCAACACCGCCCGATGAATCCGTGACAGAACGCCATACAGACTTTCCGACCCGATTTCAGAAGCAACGGCTTTCACAATGTCCGCATCGGGCTGAACAAAGGGCCGCAAATCTTCAGGCAGTGCAGCATCAGCCTCCAACTGCCGACGGATAAATGACGGGCTGCCTGCACCAGCCAACACGGCCACGGTGCCGACCTCATGCTTGCCGTACCGGCCAGCACGCCCCCCAATCTGCTTGACCTCCTGCACTGTCAGGTCACGCGTCTGCTTGCCATCAAACTTTTTAAGGGCTGCAAAAACCACGCGCTTGATGGACAGGTTGAGCCCCATGCCAATAGCATCCGTGGCGATAAGAATGTCCGCCCCGCCTGAATTGAATCGCTGGGCTTCCGCCCGCCGCACTTCAGGGCTTAGGGCTCCGTAAACAACGGCGACGCGCCGACCGTGCTGCATAAGGGCCGCCCGCAGATCAAGCACTTCCCGGCGGGAGAAAGCGATCAACGCATCCCCGGCGGTCAGATCGGTCAGTTTGACGGGCTGTGCTGCGGCACGGAGGGGGCTTTTCCGTTCGAGCGAAATTTCATCCAAAGGGTCGCCACAAAGTTCAGCAATCCGCCGCACCATGGGAATACAGTCTGGCGCGCCCAATACATACAAATGCCGGGCGGGCGCCCCCATAATAGCGGCCGTCCATGCTGCCCCGCGGTCTGTATCAAACAGCATCTGGGCTTCATCAATCACCGCTACATCGACGGGATTGTAAAACGGACACATCTCGACCGTAGCCGCCAAGTGGCGGCTGGAGGGAACAGGAATGCGTTCCTCACCCGTCGCAAGAGACGCCTCGACCCCACGTGCGGCCAAAGCCTCACGAAATTCATGTGCAAGAAGACGCAAAGGAGCCAGCGCCAGCCCGCTTTCGGCCTGCGCCAGGGCATTTAGCGCCGTATAGGATTTTCCGCTGTTGGTCGGGCCTGTCACCAGCGTGATACGCCGGTTAAGCGACCGCGCCGTGCGAAAGTGAGCAGCGTAGCGATCAAGTGCCGCAACACGGGCAATGACAGCGTTGGCAACTTTTCGCCCCATATCTGGCTGAAGCTTGGTACCGCCCGAGCCAACCGGCAGCCCACCAGCCCGCCATTCTGGCAGCTGGTCACGCAGGGCAATCAGTTCAGCCGGGTCAAACTCCCACCGTTCGCGGCCACCCGATTCGCGTACCTTGCGGGCCACTGGCAGACGGTTTTCGGCAATCCACCGCAGGGCTTCCTTGTGCGAACACCGCAGAATCCGGGGAACGTCCTTGAATAAAACAAGGCTTTCTTCCCACGATTGCAGGCGTTTTTCTTCCTGCTGGCGTTTTTCCTGCGCGGTACGCTCAATGGTATGCGCAATTTTCTGTCGCTGGGCTTCTTCCTGCCGCGCCGTGTCCAGAAAGGAATCGCCTTCGGGCAGACCAAACGCCACGGCAATCGCCATAAGCAGCAGATCAGTCTGACCAGGGGACAGCACACGCCCGGTATCCAGCAAATCTGCCTGAATGGCTTCAAAAACAGCTTTTGGCGTCTTCGCGTAAGACCGCAGGCGTTCCTCGGCCACGGGTGCCAGAGCCCGCTCAAGATCTGCGTCCCCCGCTTCGGGCTGGGTTATGGTGCCAACCGCCTGCTCTATTTCATCGCGCGTGACCCAGATACGGCCAGAACGGCGTGTCAGATCAACCAGACGGGAAATGCGTTTCTTGCGCCGCACAACGCACAGAATGGAGCGGAATGTCTCATCCGGAATATCCCGTGCGCCGGGTTCAAGAGCGCGGGCAACACGGCGCAGAACTTCCTGCTCTTCCTTGGGTTCGACCTCCAGCCCGGTGCGGACTGTAACATGGACAAACGCCTCACGCGCGGGCGAGGCAAAAGGTTCTGACGTCATCCTTTACTCATGCGTCATCCTGCCGCGCGGAACAATGCCCCTGATAGCAAAGCGGCCTGATTTCACGCCTGCGTCACATCGCAAACACGCGGGCCGTGCTGCACAATAGAAGATTCACGCGCAGCATTGGCATGATGCAGGCGAAAACCGGAGTCCCACCCTGAACATCCCACTGATTGAAGACGTGCTTTATTTTAACCGTAACCCTTTGTTTTGAAATACAAAGCCCCCAAACCACGCAGAGGCAGAAAAAGACACGCGATGAATTTGCACTGGCATCCGGCTGCATGACCCCTTAGAAACGCCGCCACGACTAGACAACGCGCCTCGAAATACGCCCATACGCCGGTCAGGACTCTTCCCCGAACCTGCGGGCTGATAACGGGGCTTTTTCTCTTGATCTGCTGCAAGCGGAGTATAAAGCGGCCCATGTCTGAAACCATGCCAGAAACGCAGACCGGAACTTTTTCTGATATTCTGCCCAAAATGTCTGCTGATGAAGTGCCCACAGGGCTGCTGCCAGTAGAAGGGCAGGACGGTGTATGGCACCTTGCGCCGCCCACAAAAGAATATGGTCACCTGTACCCGGCAAAAGTGCTGACGGTGCATCACTGGACCGACCGTCTGTTCAGCTTCACCACCACGCGTGACCCCGGCCTGCGCTTTGAAAACGGTCAGTTTGCCATGATCGGCATTGAACTGAACGAAAAGCCGCTGCTGCGCGCCTATTCTCTGGCATCCCCGAACTATGAAGATGAACTTGAGTTCCTCTCCATTGCGGTGGCGGATGGCCCGCTGACATCACGCCTACGCCATGTGAAAGTGGGTGACACGGTTCTGATAGGCCGTAAGCCGACAGGCACCCTGATTCTGGACAACCTGCGTCCGGGCCGGAACCTGTATTTCCTGTCCACCGGCACTGGTCTAGCCCCGTTCATGAGCCTGATTAAAGACCCAGCCTGCTATGAAAAATATGATCGCGTCATTCTAAGCCACACCGTGCGGCTTTCTGGCGAACTGGCCTATTACAACCACATTCGCCACGAACTGCCGGAACACGAATTTCTGGGCGAGGATATTGCCGCCAAACTGCTGTATTACCCGGCCGTGACGCGCGAAAACTTTGCCGTAACGCACCGTATTACCAAGCTGATTGAAACCGGGCAGATTTTCACTGACCTCAACATCCCGGAACTCGACCCTGAACACGATCGCGTCATGATCTGTGGGTCACCGGAAATGCTGGCCGACACGGAAGCCCTGCTTCAGGCCCGCGGGTTTGACGAAGGCAACATGTCCAACCCCGGTTCTTACGTAGTAGAAAAAGCCTTCGCTGGCCGCTAAGAGGTTTTTCTACTTCACTTTTTCTGAACACCCCCGTTAAGGAGCCCGCACCATGGCGCATGAGTTTGATCTTCTAGTCATTGGTGCGGGTTCCGGCGGGGTTCGGTGCGCGCGCATTGCCGCGGGCCATGGTGCCCGTGTGGCGGTTGTTGAAAGCCGCCACTGGGGTGGCACCTGCGTTAATCTGGGCTGCGTGCCCAAGAAGCTGATGGTTCAGGCCAGCGAATATGGTGACATGGTGGAAGACAGCCACGCCTTTGGCTGGACAAGCACCCGTGGCACCCATGACTGGGCCAAGCTGATTGCCGCCAAAGACAAAGAAATTACCCGCCTGAACGGCATTTACGTCTCGATGCTGGAAAAGGCAGGCATTACACTGCTGACAGGCCATGCACGGTTTGAAGATGCCCATACCGTCCGCATCGAGCCCTCTCCCCTTGCACCCGATGAACAGCCCTTCACGGTCAAGGCCAGACATATTGTCATTGCGACAGGGTCCACCCCCGTCAAACCGGACATTCCGGGGGCAGAATTTGCCATTACGTCTGATGAAGCCTTCCATTTGCCTACCCGCCCGCAACGGGTGGTCATTGTCGGCAGTGGCTATATCGGGCTGGAATTTGCCGGTATTTTTGCAGGCCTTGGTTCAGAGGTTGATCTGGTTTACCGTCAGGATCTGCCGTTGCGTGGGTTTGATGAAGACATGCGCGCCGCCATGAAAGAGGCCATTACGGCCCGCGGTATTACACAGCATAGCCATGCTTCCCCTACCCATATCCGTAAAGAGGGGTCAGGCTATAGCGTTACGCTGGATAACGGCCAGACGCTTGAAGCCGATTGCGTTTTCTTTGCGACAGGCCGTCGTCCCAAAATCGATTCTCTGGGGCTGGAAACAACGAAGGTTGAAACGGCTGATAACGGCCGTATTAAGGTCAACAGCAAGCGTGAAACAACGCAGCCCGGTATCTATGCCATTGGTGACGTTACCGACCATCTGAACCTGACGCCTGTGGCCATTGCCGAAGGCCATAATCTGGCAGACCGCCTGTTTGGCAAGGAAACGCCACGGTCTTGGTCTTTGCGCACCACCCCGAAAGCTGTGTTTTTCTCCCCCCCTCTGGCAACCGTGGGGCTGACGGAAGAAGAGGCGACACACCACGGCGCGGTTGATGTCTACTTCACGCGCTTCACACCCATGCGCCATACACTCAGTGGCCGCACAGACCGCAAGACCGTCATGAAGCTAGTGGTCGATCAGGCCAGCCAGAAAGTGGTGGGGGCGCATGTGCTGGGGGATGACGCCGCAGAAATGATGCAAGGCATTGCTGTGGCCGTGACAGCAGGCCTGCGAAAGGTCGATTTTGATCGCACAGTCGGGATTCACCCGACATCGGCCGAGGAACTGGTCACGCTGCGCACCCGCACACGGGAAACACCGGCCATTAACTGACCCTCCGCCCTGCTCTTTTCATTCTATGGGGAGTCTTACGGGCTGCCGCCACATTATCCGTTGACGCTTCAAGCGCTGGCCGCCAGAAAAATGGCGACCAGCGCTTTTTCTACGCGTTATCCCGTCTTTTGCCCCTGCATACAGGAAATGCTTCATGCCCCAGTCCAGCAGCACCCCCGGTAGCGCAGCCGCTACGGCTCATGATTCGTACGATCTGGTTCTGAAAGGTGGCTCGGTTGTGCTGCCTGATGCCACGGTGGTGGCAGATGTGTATGTACGCAATGGCCTGATTGCCGCCATTGGGGGCAGCGGCACCGCTGCGCGCGAACTGGACTGCACGGGCCTGACCATTCTGCCAGGTGTGATTGATACCCAGGTTCATTTTCGCGAACCGGGGGCTGTTGAAAATGAAGATCTGGAATCTGGTAGCCAGGCCGCTGTGCTGGGTGGGGTAACGGGCGTTTTTGAAATGCCCAACACAAAACCTACGACCTCAACGCCTGAAGCTGTGGCCGATAAACTGGCCCGCGCCAAAAACCGTATGTGGTGTGACCACGCCTTTTACGTCGGGGCCACAATTGATAACGCAGACCAATGTGGTGAACTTGAGCAGCTTCCCGGCACGGCCGGCATCAAGGTGTTCATGGGCTCATCCACCGGGAATCTGCTGGTCTCTGAAGATGATATGCTGGAGCGTGTGCTGCGTTCTGGCCGCCGTCGCGTCGCTATTCATGCGGAAGATGAAGCCCGCCTGAAAGAGCGGATGGACCAGCGTATTGAAGGCGATCCGTCCTCTCACCCTGTGTGGCGCGATGATGAAACCGCCCTGCGGGCCACAACCCGCGCCCTGCGCCTTGCCCGCAAGACAGGACGCCGCGTGCATATCCTGCACATCACCACACCGCAGGAACTGGCATTGATTTCCCAGCATCGCGATATTGCGAGCGCCGAAGTCACCCCCCAGCATCTGACGCTTGCTGGCGAGGAAGCCTACGCACGGCTTGGCACATTCGCGCAGATGAACCCGCCCATCCGTTCCGGTGCGCATCGTGACGGGCTATGGCACTGGGTCAGTCAGGGTATGCCTGACATTATTGGGTCAGACCATGCGCCCCATTCTCTGGAAGCGAAGGGTAAGCCTTATCCGGCGTCTCCCTCCGGCATGCCGGGGGTGCAGACCTTGCTGCCACTGATGCTGAACCACGTTGCCAACAACCGCCTGACGCTGCGGCGGTTGGTTGACCTGACATCCGCTGGCCCGCAGCGGTTGTTCGGTCTGGTACGCAAAGGCCGGATTGCCGTTGGTTATGACGCCGATTTCTCGATTGTGGATCTGAAAGCCCGCTGGACGATTGACCAAAGCTGGCTGGCGTCAAAATGTGGCTGGTCCCCCTTCACCGGGGAAACGTTGATGGGCCGCCCGGTTGGCACCATCATTCGGGGGCATCAGGTCATGTGGGAAGGAACTCTGGCCGACAAAGCCGTAGGCGAACCCTTGAAATTTGACGCAACAGACCGCCCCGCCACCTGAAAGCCAAGCAGTCCATTTTTCCATGACCCCGACCACATCTGCACAGCATCCGGGTGGCTCTGCCCCGGATGCCTCTTCTGCTGCCCCAGCCGACGTGCGCTCTAACCGGCTTAAGCTGGGCATTGATTTTGGCACCACCAACAGTGTTGTGGTGCTGGCCCATCCCGACGGGAAAACGGAAACCCTTCAGTTCCGCTTCCCCGATCATGCTGACTCTGACACCTGCCGCACGCTGCTCTGCTTCTGGCAGGATGAGGTTGGCTCCCGCATTGTGCAGCAGGAGGCCATCGGGGCCGCCGCCATTGATGCGTATCTGGAAGATCCGGCGGAATCTCGCATGATCATGTCCATGAAGTCCTATCTGGCGCAAAAATCATTCCGGGAAACGCAGGTTTTCAGCAAACGTCTGACACTGGAAATGCTGATTGCGCGCTTTCTGTCCAACCTGATGCGGGCTGTTGCCATTGATCCGGCCAGTGTCAGCGTCACAGTCGGTCGCCCGGTGGAGTTTGCTGGCGACTTCCCCGATGACGCATTGGGGGCACAACGTCTGCGGGACAGTTTTACCGCAGCAGGTTTCCCGTCCGTTTCGCTGGCATGGGAACCGGAAGCCGCAGGCTGGCGCTTTGCCCAACGCCTGCAAACCCCAACGACCATTCTGGTGGGTGACTTCGGCGGCGGCACTAGCGATTTCTCCGTCCTGCGCTTTGACCCGACACGCCCCGGCCACGCCGAACCGCTGGGCCATTCCGGCGTGGGCATTGCGGGCGACCAGTTCGATTACCGGATTCTGAATACCGTTGTCGCACCGCTTCTAGGGCGGGACTGCACCTATCGTGTCATGGGTGGCGAACCTCTGCCGGTGCCGATTGAATGGTATGCCAGCCTTGGCCGGTGGCACCGTCTGGCATTAATGCGCACACCCCAGACCTTACGCGCGATGGAAGACGTGGCCCGCACGGTATCCGAGCCTGAAAAGCTGCGGGCCTTGATTGACCTGGTGCAGGACCAGCAGGGACAGGCACTTTATCGCGCTGTCGGCGCAGCAAAAAATGCACTGTCGTCTTCTGACAGCACGGTGCTGACCTTCCGCCACCGTTCCTTCAAAGTTGAGCAAACAATTACCCGTGCGGACTTTGAAAGCTGGATTGCCCCTGATCTGGCACAGTTTGACACCGCCGTTGATCAGGCTTTGGCCAATGCCGGTCTTTCTGCCGCCGATATTGATCGTGTGTTTCTGACAGGCGGAACGTCCTTTGTGCCCGCCGTACGAAACCTGTTCCTCACCCGCTTTGGTCAGGATAAGGTGGATATGGGGGGAGAGTTTGTCTCTGTGGCTGAAGGTCTTGCGCTTATGAGCGGCAAAGCCTGAAGATGTAGCCTGACACCGACAAGGCTTCGGGCTTCGGGCTTCGGGCTTCGGGCTTCGGGCTTCGGGCTTCGGGCTTCGGGCTTCGGGCCGTAAAAATCACAATAAGGGAGCTGTCTAGCCCCCTAGCCCGGTGCAGCTCTGCATTATTTTGAGCAAGACGATACTGGCGCTTATCAACCCACCCAAAGACACAATAACCGTCAGAACTAGCGGACGACTAGCGCGGAAAACCGATTTTACATCCACACTTAACCCCAAAGCCGCCATGGCAAGCGTGATCAGACATGTTGCCATCTGGGCAGCGGGCGCAAGCAGTGGTTGTGGCAGCACGTTGACTGACCGCAGCAGCAGCATGGCGATAAAGCCAAGAATGTACCATGGCAGCAGGCGGAAGATCGGCAGTTTCTGTTTCGCTCTCCTTTCGTGCCTGACACTTTGGTGGTTCCCCTTTCCCTGACAGAACAGAGCAAGCATCAGGCACACCGGGCCAAGCATCAGCACCCGCACCAGTTTTACCAATGTGCCCATATGAATGGCGGACAGACCAAAGGGAGCAGACGCCCCCATAACCTGTGGCACGGCATATACCGTAAGCCCCGCCAAAGCGCCTTCTGCCACTGTATTTAAGTTCAGAAGCGGCATCAGCAGGGGTAAACCCAGCACCACCACAAGGCCGCCCGCAGCTGTAAAGGCTATGGTAGAGCCGACATCTTCCTCACGCGCCTGAATAACAGGGGCGGCGGCCATTATTGCAGAATTGCCGCAGATTGAATTGCCGCAAGCCACCAGCAAGGTTTGGGAAAGAGGAAGCCCCATGCAGCGCCCCACGGCGCAGGTAAATGTCAGACTGAAGAGTACCATCCCCAGTACACCAGCCGTCAGCCATGGACCGACAGACAGCACTGTGGTCAGGCTGAAAGAGGCCCCAAGCAAAACAATGGCAGTATTCAGCACTGTTTTGGCGCAATAATGGATACCGGGTACCATGGTAGCGCAGGGATTACGCAGGCTACGGCACAGAACCCCACCCAGCAGCGCGAGGTTCAAAGCTTCAAGCCACGCTTTGCCAAAAAGCGCGATTTCCGCACTTTCAAGACCATAAGCAACACTTGTCACCCCGACACACAGGGCAATACCGGGCAGGCGTGTTTGCATAAAATGCAAAGTGAGCCGTACAAAATTCTGCTGGGAATGTCGCTGGGTGTTCACGAGGGTGTCCTTTCCACACCCCTTTTACGAACCCTCCGTTCAATCACTCCAACGCATAGTTTTTGTTATTTTAATCTGAATTTCTGATTGATTATGCTAAAGCCCTTTCCATGACCCTGGAACAGCTTCGGCTTTTTATCGCTGTGGCGGAACGTGAGCACGTAACCGCCGCCGCCCATGCCCTCAACGTCACGCAATCGGCCGTTTCAGCCGCTTTGGCAGCGCTTGAGAACCAACATGATGTGAAGCTGTTTCATCGGGTAGGGCGCGGTATTCGATTAACCGATGCGGGCCGCCTGTTTCTGCCGGAAGCGCGCGCGGTGTTGGCACAAGCCACAGCCGCCACGCATGTTCTGGAAGAATTTAGCGGGCTGAAGCGAGGAGCCTTGCGGGTTGTCGCCAGTCAGACCATCGCTGCCTACTGGTTACCCCGTTTTCTGGTCGCCTTTCGCACGCGCTACCCCCAGATTGTTCTCGATGTCGCCATCAGCAATACCGAGGAAGCCGCCCGCTCTGTGCGTGACGGGGAAGCTGACCTCGGCATTGTCGAGGGGGTGGTAGATGACCCGGCGCTGGCCCAGTGGCCTTTGGGGAAAGACCAACTGACCATTGTGCAGGCAAACGCCCCAGTGCCAGAACAGGTTGATGCCGCATGGCTACGCGCGGCATCATGGGTGATGCGTGAGCCCGGCTCTGGCACGCGGGCCACGCTAGAGCAGCATCTTTGTCTCTTAGGGATTACCCCTGCTGAACTGACCATCAGCCTTGTGCTGCCGTCTAACGAAAGCGTCCGCACGGCTATTGAAGCCGGTGCGGGTATTGGTGCCCTATCTTCTCTGGTGGTTTCGCCTGCTTTGAAAGCAGGCACCTTACACGCTGTGCCGCAGGCGCTAGGCACCCGTCTGTTCTACGGCATCCGACACAAGGAACGCTATCGCAGCCCAGCAGCCGAAGCCCTGCTCCGCTTGATTAACGAACAGGATGCTTCCTAAACTATGAGCAACAATAGCCATTCTCTGGTTTGGCTTCTTTTTCTTGAAAACATTGCCTGAACCGCGTCTTGCGGACGTAGAAGGCAAGAGGCGCACTGCCAAGTGATTGTCCCCTTACATCGAAAGGCTGGCACAGAGCCGCCAGAGAGGTACGGTCGTGTTAGATCTTTTTCCGTCAGGAACCATATAAACAAAAAAAAGCGACTATCAGGATTAACCCGATAGCCGCTTGCTCAACGCACTTTGAATAATCTGCTTATGGAAACGCAGAACGCTTGAATTTGAAGCGGTCAACCAACCCACGCAAAGGCGCGAACTCTTTTTCCGAGAATGTTTCCATATGCACTTCTGATCCATCGGGGGCCTCGGCAAACACGGTATCGTTCCAGTCTGCCGCGCTGATACCTGTCCATAACGTCAGGGCCAGAGCATCCTTGCCATTCGCGTCCTTCAGCATCACACGCGAATCACCAGAAGATGGCGGTGTGCGGCTGAGTGGCCCCCAACCCGCCTTGTGATTATCAAGCCATGTGTTGACGGTCTGAACTTCATCCGCTGTCAGGGCACGCTTGTGGCGCATGGGGCCAACTTCAATCTGGCCGCTCGCCACATGCGGAAAAGAAACCGGCTTGAAATTGGGCAGGGCAAACATCCAGATCAATGATGCTGTCCCAATTGTCAGCACCAGAAACCCGACAAGAAACGCGGTTTCTTTCCTCATTCCCCTTTTCTCCTTATCCGCGCACTGCGGCAATAACGCGGGCCACGTCATCATCCGTCAATTCAGGATGAATCGGCAGCGCCAGAATGCGTGTTGCCAAATCTTCTGACACCGGCAGGCTTACACCATCATGATGGTCACGGTACGCTGGCTGTTTATGCAGCGGTAGCGGATAGTAAATTGCGGATGGAACACCTCGTTCTTTCAATCTGGCCTGCAACGGTTCGCGCTCGGCCGGGTCTTTCAGCAGAATGGCGTAAATGGCCCATGCGCTGGCGCTGTCTGGCACACGCGCCGGAACCTGAACCACGTCAGCCAGACCGGCATCATACGCCTGTGCAATTTCATCCCGCCGCGCCAGTTCCTGTTTGAAGCCATCCAGCTTGGCCAGCAGCACGGCGGCCTGAATGGTGTCCAGACGGCCGTTCATGCCGGTGCGCAGCACTTCATACCGCGTCTTGCCTTCACCGTGCGTGCGCAAGGATCGGTAAAGGTCAGCCCGCTCTGCATCATCTGTCAGAATGGCACCGCCATCTCCGTATCCACCCAGCGGTTTGGAGGGGAAAAAGGACAATGTGGTTGCTGTCGCTTCACGCCCCAGCGGTTTACCGTTCAGATCCGCACCAAAAGCCTGTGCGCAATCGGCCAGCAGAAACAGGTCTTCTTCCTGCGCAATAGCCCGAAGCTGCGCCCACGGCGCAGGCTGACCAAACAGATCAACTCCCACAATAGCGCGCGGTGTCAGTTTGCCCGCTTCACGCACGGCGCGGATACGCGCGCGCAAATGGTCGGGGTTAATCTGGAACGTATTGGGGTCAACATCCACAAAAACAGGTGTGGCCCCCAGCACCAATGGCACCTCGGCTGTGGCGGTGTAGGTGAAGGCTGGCAGAAAAACTGCATCACCACGGCCAATATTTTCAGCCATCATGACAATCTGCAACGCGTCTGTGCCTGACGACACGCCGACACATTCCTTGGCCCCGCACCATTCTGCCAGCCGCTGCTCCAACTCCGCCACTTCAGGGCCCATCACAAAGCGGCAATGCTCAAATACGGCATCCACCCGCGCCCGCAGGGCTGGGCCCAGACGCTTCTGCTGCGCGACCAGATCAAGAAACGCAATCGGGCTTTCAGTCTTATCGTTCATCATGCCACCTGTTCAGTACTACCGGGCTGCGGAGAGGCCAAAGGTGCACCAGCTACCGCGCCATCAGGCGTGGCAGACCGCACTTCTCCCTTGGGGTTATGATTGAATTCGGGCACCAGCAACGCCAGAATACGCAGGGCTGCCTTCACATCGCCCCTGCGAGCATCGTCTGTCATCTGGTCCACGGCCGCTGCGACCTCGGCCAGATCAACCACACGAGGGGTTGCCATCAGCAGGCCGGGATTATCAGTCGGCACCGGGGCTTCGCGCCCGTGAAACAGTTCTTCATACAGTTTTTCGCCGGGGCGTAGGCCGGTAAACCGGATGCTGACATCTTCATCCGGCCTTAAGCCGGCAAGACGGATCATCTGTCGGGCGAGATCCACAATCTTGACGGGTTCCCCCATATCCAGCACGAAAATGCCACCATCACGCAGCAAGGCATCCGTGCCGGAGCCATCCTTCCCGCAGGTTCCCCGCACGCTGGCCTGCAAAACCAGCCCCACGGCTTCTGGCACTGTCATGAAGTAGCGCCGCATATCAGGATGCGTCACCGTCAGCGGGCCACCACGTTCAAGCTGGCGACGGAACAGCGGCACCACAGACCCGGTAGAGCCAAGAACATTCCCAAACCGCACGGTAATGCACCGCATGGCATCCAGGCTGCCAGACGTCCGGGCTTTGATATCCAGCGCCTGACAATACATTTCAGCCGCCCGCTTAGCCGCGCCCATAAGGCTGGACGGATTAACCGCCTTATCCGTTGAAATGACAATCATGGCGCGGGCACCATGCCGGGACGCAGCATCTGCCACAACGCGTGTGCCGTGAATATTGGTCAGGATGCCTTCCGCCGGGTTGGCTTCTACAATCGGCACATGCTTCAGGGCCGCTGCATGAAAGACCAGATGCGGGCGATACTGGGCCATAACCTCTTCAATGCGCGCTTCATCCCGCACGTCGGCCACGACAATCTGACGGGGGACAGCGGGGGACAGTTCAGCCAGTTCCGTATCAATCTGCCAGAGCTCAAATTCGCCGTGGTCAAGCAGCACCAGCTTTGCCGGATTTAACTGGGCTATCTGACGCACCAGTTCAGATCCGATGCTTCCCCCGGCCCCGGTAATCAGCACGGTTTGCTGCCCGATCAGCCGCTCCATGCCATCACGGTCAAGCGGAACCTGCGGGCGATTCAGCAAATCTTCCAGCGGAATGGGGCGCAGTTCAACCCGTTCGGCAGGGGTCAGAGCGGTTAGGGCAGGTGTGCGCAAAACCGCAATGCCGTGATGAGCCGCCGCATCAAGAACCTGTGTTAACGCCTGCCCCCGAAAAGAGGGCTCTGTCACAACCAGAAATTCGGGCAGGGCATGTGCTTTGGCCAGCCGGTCAAGGATGGAGGCAATATCGTCCACATGGCCCAGAATGGGCACATTATGGATACGCCTGCCGGCCTGATGCGTGCCCAGCGCCACCAGCCCCACAACCCGAATTCCCGCGGCCGGATTTCGTTCAATGGCGCGCAGGTAAAGATCAGCCACCGTATCAACCCCGATCAGGACAATATGACGCTGGTCTGCCTTGCGCAGGGCTATCCTGTGGGCAAGCCGGTAGGCAATACGCAACCCACCCAGCATCATCAGCAGCACAAGCGCATAGATGATGGGAAACGTCATGCTGGGCAGGGGATACCCCACCATGACCAGTCCGATGGAAAACAGCACGGCACTGGCAATTGACGCCCCGGCGATACCCAGCAGATCAGATACCCCTGAAAACCGCCAGTATTGCTGCGGCATTCTGAACGGCAGACCGCTGACCACCAGAGTAATAGCCCCGCCAGCCAGAAACCACAGGGGGTGCAACAGGCCATCCTGCGGCGCGGCCAGCCAGCGCGCAAAAGGCGCAGCTACAGCCGCCAGCATCCCGTCCAGCAGGATATTGACCAGTATTCTGTTAAGCGGCCGCAGCTTGGGACTGCGGTGCAAAGAGTCAGAGCGTTGCGATACCATCACCTTGCACCTATAGCGTAGCACCTGCCATCCTAGAAGCAGCACAACCCCGCGATATGATGCCCATGTTCCTTTCTGACCCTGTTTTGGCGGTTTTCTGCCTGCTTTGCGCCGCTTTTTTTGCCGCAGGCCTTGTGCGTGTGATGATCAATCTGGCCGTTTTGGACCATCCCGGTCACCGCAGCGCGCATGAAAACCCGACCCCGAAAGGGGGCGGCGTTGGGGTTATGGCCGCTTTTTTTCTTTTTTTTCCCTTAGTGCAGGACATAACAGGCCATAGCGTCTTGCGGGCGGATGTCATTCTGACTGCATTAGCCACAGCACTGCTGGCCTGTGTGTCCTGGCTGGATGACCTTTATCAGTGGCCCGCCTCCATCAAGTTTGTGGCGCAATGCGTTGCAGCCACAATGGTGGTCGCTGGCGGCACGGCGTTGCCATGGCCAACACCGCTGGTTGGGGCCATTCTCTCGGTTCTGTGGCTTGTCTTTTTGACCAACGCCGTCAACTTCATGGACGGGCTGAACGGGCTGATTTCCGGATGCCTGATGGTGGGCAACCTTCTGGTCGCGGCAATGGGGCTTTATTTCGGGGTGCCAGACCTGATCTGGCCCGCATTGCTTCTCGCGGGTTGCCTCTGCGGGTTTTTGCCCTTCAACTTTCCGAAGGCGCGGATTTTTCTGGGGGATGTGGGCAGCCAAGGGTGCGGGCTATTGGCAGGCACGGCCGCCCTTTACATGACGCAGCATTCCACCCAACCCTCCGGCTGGTTGCTGGGGCCAGCCCTTCTCTTTCCCTTGATTTTTGATGTGCTGTTTACCCTTTGCCGCCGAAAGCTGGCTGGGTACTCGCTTATTCAGGCACACCGGGGACACCTGTATCAGGTGTTGCACCGTAGTGGCATGAACCCGGTTCTTATTACCCTGTGCGAATGGAGTTTCGTGTGTTGGGGAGGACTGGTCGCCTTTCTTGCAGCCCCACTTCCTCCCCTTAAAGGCACTATCCTCGCCTTTGTGCTGTTGATGCTACCGCAGCTTGGCTGGCTAGCTTTTGCGACCGTCAGAACGCGCCGCCACCCGGTGGGCCCATGGTAAGCAGCACGCCCTGAACGGTTGAGGCATCAGTTTTTCAGTTCAAACGTCAGGCCCTGTGCAGAACCGGCAAGGCGGGCACCCTTAGAGATTGTTTCAATCTTGATGCGCACACCGTTCTTGTTTTCAAGCACAGCACCGCCCAGACCACTCCCAAGCGTGGCTTCACCATGGGCCGCAGCATATGTGCCCGCAAAATCCTGCACGCGATGCAGGTTATAGACCGTGCCAACACCTTCAATCTTTGAGAAGCCAACAGCCGCGATGGTGCCGCCCGTAATGGCAAATTTATAGGACTTGCCACCATAGCTCAGGGTGCCGTCACCCCACGTATAGCCAACACCTACATCAGCCGATTTGGCAGAGAGCGTAATCTTACCAGTCGGGGAGCCCATGGCATCCGCTGCATACGCTGCGGGTGAAAGAGAAGCTGTGGAGAAAGTCAGAGCTGCAACAGCAGCTAAAGAAGCCAACCGCATTGGAATCGTCCTTTATTCTTATTTTCTTCCAGCATCAGGTGGCATTGTGCATTTGCCTGCCCGGCGTCTGAAAGCCTGTAGAATGAACGTGCCATGCGAAAGTAAGTTTCTGAAATGAGTGCGGCGGCCACACAAAGTATGGCCGCCGCAGAAAATACCGAATGTCAGCGCCGTATCAGGCGGCAGAAACCCGACGCAGCGTACGACGAACAGGCTGTTCTTTCTTGTCGTCCTGACGCGCTTTTTTAGCTTCGTCTTCAGCCGCTTCACCCATGATGGAGCGAATTTCTTTCAGGTAAGCAGCACCTTTGGGCGTGCGCTGCACCAGCACGGAACGACGGTCAAGCGGATCAACCTTGCGGCGCGCCAGATCAAGCTCACCCAGACGGTCAAGCGCACGCGTAATGGCGGGCTTGGACACATTCAGACCAGATGCCAGACCACGAACCGTGTGGCCGCTTTCATCCAGATAGCATGTCAGGAAAACAGCCAGCTGACGCGCAGAGAGGTCGGGCCCATCGCTCCGCACCAGGGAGACAACAGTATCACGCAGAGTTTTCACCAGCTCTTCAGCTTTGGCAGCATTCTGTGCCATCAGAGTTCAATCCTTTGTATCATGCCGACGGTGAGCCAAGTGGCGCGGCATCGGCCTTAGTAAGTTTTTTCCGGTTGGTCAGATAAAGCCTATATAGGCACCGGATCAGATATTTAAATCCCGTAACGACAAAATAGTTCCGTTACATTTTTATTTCTTTACGAAACCGCTCCGTTCTTTGCGCCAAAAATAAGATCAAGCGCAGCAAAAACCGTGCGAATCCCAGGAGAATCGCCACCTTCTGGACGGCCGGGCCGGGTGTTGTCGTTCCACGCATAGGTGTCGATATGCGCCCACCGCTGACCTGCTTTTACAAAACGTTCAAGAAACAGTCCGGCCGTTACTGCACCTGCCATAGGTTTAGACGAAATATTGTTCAGGTCTGCTACAGGACTCCGCAGCCATCCGGCATAGCCTTTCCATAGTGGCAACCGCCATAACGGGTCTGATTCACGCATACTTACTTCAAGCAGGGTTTCGGCAAGGCTATCATCATTACAGAACAGCGCGGGCAGATCCGGGCCCAAGGCCACACGGGCGGCCCCTGTCAGCGTTGCCATATCGAGCAGCAGATCAGGGTTATGCTCGCCAGCCTCACTCAGCAGGTCGCACAGAACCAGCCGTCCTTCAGCGTCTGTATTGCCAATTTCAACGCTTAATCCGGCACGGCCTGTCACAACATCCAGCGGCCGCATGGCATGACCTGAAACGCTGTTTTCAACACACCCCAGACGCACTTCCAGCCTGATGGGCAAATCCTGCGTCATAATCAGACGGGCCAGAGCCAGAACCGAAGCGGCTCCCCCCATGTCCTTTTTCATACGCAGCATACCGGCCGATGGTTTGATGTCATAACCACCGGAGTCAAAGCACACGCCCTTACCCACCAGTGAAACCAGCGGCGCGTTTTTGGTGGCTTTGCTGCCCCGCCATACCGCCCGAACCACCCGTGGCCCGCGTTCTGACCCGTTACCGACATGCGCCAGCAAGGGGTAGGCTTTATCGAGTGTTTTGCCTTTAATGACCTCCACCCCGGCCCCAAACGGTGCCAGCGTGGCTTCTGCCGCACGGGCCAGATCTGACGGCCCCAACAGGTTGGCGGGGGTGTTAATCAGATCACGCGCCAACCAGATAGAGCGCGCTGTCTCAACCGCACGGCTTTTCCGTTCCGTTTCGGTCACGACCAGACGCGCAGCCGGTTTCGGCACCCCAGCATCAGCCTTCAGAGAAAACTGGTACGCCCCCAGACAGAACCCCAGAATAACATCATCGCGCGGGCAATCCTTGGGCACAGAGACGCGCCACTCACCCGCAGGCAGGTCTTTTGCCAACGCACCGAACAGATAAGGGTCTCTGACGCCAACATCCGGCAGGCCAAACAATGCAACCGGGTTGCCGCTGCTATCTGGCACCAACGCCAACTGGCCGGGTCTGGCCGCAAACCCGCACGATCGGGCAAAGGCCACACCCGCCGCACCGATCAGCGGCAATAAGGCATCGTCCTCTACAGTGCGCACCCCATGCACGGTGCGTACGGCCTTCTGGTTACGACGCACCACAACAAGACAATCGGCTTCTCGAACAGACATGGGTTTTCCTCCTGCCGCAAAACTGCGCCGGGTCTGGGACTGATGCAATAACCCTAACGCAGTAACGGGTTGCTTTTCCCTGCATACCGGCTGACCATGGCGGCATGATGGATACTCCCCGCCGCCGTCCGGTTTCCCGTGCGCGCCTGTCTGCCGCTGTTGAGGATCTTCCTCCGGTTCGGGCCATATTAGGCCCGACCAATACCGGCAAAACCCATCTGGCCCTTGAACGCATGCTGGCGCATTCATCAGGCATTATGGGGTTTCCGCTCCGTTTGCTGGCGCGGGAAAATTACGAACGCATGGTCAAGCTGAAAGGCGTGCGAGCTGTGGCACTGATTACGGGGGAGGAAAAGATCATCCCGCCCGGTGCCCGATGGTTTGCCTGCACCGTAGAAGCCATGCCGATGGATCGGCCTGTCGATTTCGTTGCCGTTGATGAAATCCAGCTTTGTGCGGACCCTGAGCGCGGCCATATTTTTACAGACCGCCTGCTGAACGCCCGTGGGCAGGCAGAAACACTGTTTCTGGGGGCTGAAACCATTGCCCCGCTGCTGCGCAGCCTGATACCGGGTGTGGAAATCGAAACGCGGCCGCGCCTGTCCAATCTGGTGCATACGGGCTTTACGCGCCTCAGCCGCCTGCCACCCCGCACGGCGATTGTCGCGTTTTCAGCCGGTGATGTGTACGCCATTGCTGAACTGATACGCCGCCGCCGTGGAGGCTGTGCCGTGGTCATGGGGCAGCTTTCGCCCCGCACACGCAATGCGCAGGTTGCGCTCTATCAGAACAGGGAAGTTGATTATCTGGTTGCTACCGATGCCATAGGCATGGGGCTGAACATGGATATTCATCATGTTGCTTTCGCCGGGCTTTCAAAATTCGATGGCTCACGCAGGCGTCTGTTGGCAGCGGCTGAAATTGCCCAGATTGCCGGCCGCGCTGGCCGCGGCGCGCAGGACGGCACATTCGGCACCACGGGCGACTGCCCGCCCCTCAGCGAAAGCGTGGTGGAAGCCGTTGAAACCCATCAGTTTGAAGCCCTGCACCATCTTTACTGGCGCAACAGTGCACTGAATTACGCATCCCCCACCGCCCTGCATGCCAGTTTATGCCAGAAGCCCCCTTACCCCGGCCTATGGGGGGCTGACCCGGCGTCTGATCTTCTGGTGCTGACCGCCTTGATGCGCGACCCGACCATCCAGCGCCTCAGTAAGGGAGCAGAGCGAACACGACTACTTTGGGAAGTGTGCCAGATCCCTGATTTCCGCAAGCTGGGGGAAGATAGCCACATTCGCCAATGTGCCCAGATTTTCACGACCTTGGTTGAACAGGGGCGGCTGCCGTCAGCGTGGCTTGAACCACGGCTGCTGAACCTTGAGCGCACGGAAGGGGACATCGACGCCCTCATGCAGCGGCTCATGGGGATTCGGATCTGGGCGTATGTTGCCAATCGGGCCGACTGGGTCGAAAGCCCGGAGCTCTGGCGCGCCCGCACGCGCACCATTGAAGATACGCTGTCTGACATTCTGCATGACCGTCTGGCGGCCCGATTTGTTGATAAACGCGCTACCAGTCTGGCACGGAGGCTGGAGGAAGCCGACAGCAAGCCTTTGCTTTCAGCCATAACCCGCTCAGGCGAAGTCAGTGTTGAAGGCCACCCTGTTGGCCACATGACCGGGTTTGCATTCATACCCGATGCTGAAGCCGCCCAGTCTGACCAACCTTTGCTTCTCCGGGCCGCAAGACGCGCTGCGCGGAGCGAAATACCCCGCCGCGTAACCCAGTTTCTGCAAACGCCCGATAGCGACCTGACGTTAGATATCCAGACCGGCACGCTTTCGTGGCTGGATGCGCCTATTGGCAGATTACAGGCCGGGGAAGACGTTCTGCGCCCTGCCGTGTACGTCACCACCGCCGAATTTCTGGATGCTGCCCATCGCGAGCGTATCCGCATGCGGTTGGTCGCCTTTGTTGAGCAGACACTCCGTACCGTGCTGGCTCCGTTGTTCCGTGCGGCCGATGCGGTAGCAGACAAGCCTGTTCTGCGCGGTATTCTGCACGGGTTACTGGAACACGGCGGTGTAATGCCCCTGCCATCCGCTGATTACCTTACCCCGCAGAATAGCAGCTTTCTGCGCAAACAGGGCATAATCGCGGGGCCGACCATGCTGTTCTGCCCCGCATTGCTGAAGCCACAGGCTATGACACTGCGCAACCTGCTGCTTGCGGTAAAGAATAGCGTAAAGCCTGTTCCCCTCCCCCGCGCAGGTGCTGTGTCTTTCAAAGCCGAAGATATAACGGCCATCACACCCCAAAAGACACCCAAACCCAATACTGGCCCGGACACAAACGCTATTGTGCTGACACGGCTTGGATGGGTCAAAGCCGGGCCATTGTGGGTGCGACTCGATATTGCAGAAGACGTCCGCAAGACAGTGGCCAAGTTGGCGCAAGCGCACCCCTATCCTTTGCCTGCCGGAATAGCCTCTCGACTTGGGGCATCCTCCGCCACTTTGGCGGCTGTTCTCACAGGCCTGAATATTCGGGTTCAGCAGCCCCATCCCATTGGCAAAAACCAGTTTGGGCCACCTGCGCCCATGATGCTTCACCCCATCAGGCGGGATTTTTCAAACCAGAAGGGAAGCAAGCGCAAAAAACAGCCTCATCCCATGCCGCCACCCTCTGGCCCCTTTGCGGCACTGGCAGTGTTGCAAAAACGTCGTTAATGTCAGTCCCGCTTTAGCGGAAACCGCGATACATCGCGCAAGCGGGTTGCCATAGGGTGAAAAGCCCCTCATATCATGCGCCATCGTTGGTGGTATGGGCCGGGATGGGCCGTGCCACCTTACTTTCGGCCAGACTTGATCAGGCCCCCAGATAATTTCGGAGATGGCAATGACCTACGTGGTCACTGAAAACTGCATCCGCTGCAAATTCATGGA
>JAEIHY010015822.1:0-22618 GCA_018904565.1 Drosophila tsacasi | reverse complement strand
TCACTGCGTTGCAAACTTCTGACTAAAATTATAATACCCTGCAAGGGTATAAAAACACCTCTCAATGATGCTTGTAAGGAAGCACGACTTCGATGTGCCCGAGAAAACATGACGTGGAACACGGAGTGGAAGACGGTGGTTTTCTTTGATGAAAATAAGTTCAACCTTGATGGACCGGATCGCTATAATTACTATTTGAGCGGCACTGTATTCGGGCCAACAAAACTTCGAGTTAGTATTTGAAAAAATCCAGAAACACAGCGTAGTTATATTTTATACAAATTTCCTTGTTGCTTCTATGGCAGCTATATGATAAGTGGTCCGACCTGGTTTATACAGACATATAAATGATGAGAATAGCATGAAAAACTACTTTCAAACTTTTATTTAGTTTTCAAACTGAAAGATACTTCAAGAATAAAAACTTCATAGGGTCGCCTTGTAGCAGGACAAAGTAAGACGCATTTTAAAATCACTATTCAACGATATATTCATATGTACCTACAAATTGTGGACTTGGGGAATCTATAGATTTCTCGGTTGTTTTCTTGCTAAACTAGCAGGTAAACTAGCCTTTGACATACTATCTCTACGCGCCTGTCAAAAACAGTGCAGCTAATTAAATATTTGATATACTGTACTGTGAAAAGGGTTAAGTAATTATTTTATTTATTATATTAATACATACATATTTAGTCTCATTGCTTGTAGCAATAAGTAAAAAGAAAAATTAATAAAAAATGTCTCCGTGTACATTCTCCCTCTTCGCTTCTCGTCATCCTTATCTGCCACCCTTTGTATAGGTAGGCAGACTCTATGTAGGTGCACGGGTGTGTGTGTTTTCCATGCATTTTTGGTTGAATACTTGAGAGAAGCAGAGGGAACAACAACAACAGAGATAGAGAGTCGCTCACTTACAGGAAATCCGTCCACCCATCTCACTCCCACACCCTCGAAACATCATTCTTCATGGCATTTCGGTGAAAAAGAATGCTTTTGATCTTCACAAGCGAATGATTTTTAATACGACTTTTTTTTGTAATTGCTGCAGGAGAAAGAGAGGGTGGATGTGTAGGCAGTGGGGGTGGGGGGAGGCTGTGAAAATATGTACAAATATACATATGTATGCTTAACACATGGGAAAGTAAAGTGCGCTGGCAGTCAATCAAAACTGCTGGCATAATATTCCATTTTGCCTGTATTGTACATATTAAACAAATGCTGCGATAATTAATAAGCTTAACTAAATACCAAGGCAATACGCACACAAAAATGTTGGTCAGCCGCAGCGCCTGAAATTAAGCATCGTTTGATTTTGGCGAAGTTTAACTGAAGTCGGCGCTCATAAAAAGGGAGAGAGGGAAGCACTCACATAATGATGGTAATTTGTTGGTTTTGGCAAAAGAGCAAGTGGCATCCTTGGAATTTCAATTAATTTCCATAATTTCCAACGCTTTATGAGCAATCCGAACTCCCGGCAGGAAGCCAGACAGAGATGCCGCGAGTCTCCCTCCGAAGGGGATGATTTTGCCTTGCTTCCTTGGACGGTTATTGTACGTTTCCTTTGTACCAGGGCGAACTTTTATGCTCCCCCTCGTTATGCGGGGATCTGCGTCCCATTACATGGCGGTAAGCGTACAGGAAAGTGTAATCGCGAGGATGGCGTGGTGTAAATGGAAAACAGAAAAAATTGTTCGGGATTAGGAGCGCAACGAATCAAAGAATTACGTTCATTTTTTAAAATCTTAGTTATAAATAAAATAATAAATTATATATTCAAATAAACTTTACTTTTTAATATCCACAAGATATATCCTTTGAGTTTAGGTCACTCATTAAGCTTATTCGGATTTTCTTCTCGCCGAATGAAATATTTTGATTTGGCGTTCAGCATTGATATGTTCTTACGCTGGAAAATGTAATTACCCTTCTATAATTTAATAATTTAATTACCATTCTATAATTTTTTAGAAAATTCAATAGCTATCCTCAATAGCCAAACACAGCCCAAGCTGTTTAAATCTCTCCGTCATTATTTTAATTATAGCATGCGTCCATCAGTCGGGTTGGTCTAAGAACATTTGTTTTCTTCGGAACAATAAATTTGTTTAAGGGTATAAATATGTGATGCTTTTTTAAAGTGCGTGCCGAAGTTAGCTTTCTTTCTTGTTATTTACTAAAACTGATAAGAAGCAATATAAGTATTTAAGAATTTAATTCCGTACTCCACATTTAAAAATTACATTTTCGAGAACGTGGATTCTCAATTTAAGAATGAATGTGTCCTGTATAACTAGACCACTGATCCTTTCGGCAGCAGCGATATTCATATCATATATTGTTTTGTAAATGTTTTACAAAATCAAAAAACGGACCCCTGGTATCCGACAGTTTAACACATTCGAATGTACCTTACTTACTTCTTTTTATATGTACATATGTATGACCAGCTAAACCATGAGCCATGAGCCACTCATAATACCGCTGTCCCTCGAAATTATCCGCATTACCATGGCAGCCGTTCTCAGATTTTAATTAAAATCTAACATTCATCCAACCTTTCCGTCCAACAATATGCAATTAAAAACACAGTTATTAGCGCTGCGAACAGGACCAAATAAATTTGCAATTAAAACAATGACAGCTACCAAAAAGGCGGTGTTTAGGTTTTGCATTATTATTTTTGCTGGCGAGATGAATATAAAAAAAGTTCAAATTTATTTTCGGCGCACCGACAGCAATGCGCGAGGGACCGAAAATATTTGTTTCGAGTGGCTTACTTTTAGAGCCGAGTGCCGGATTTTGGCTAAAACCAAAGCCGGACCAAACCAAACCAGGACCAAAAACTCATTTTGAATATGGCCCAGAGCAAGTTGTATGCACACTCAAGTGCCCCAAGTGGCAACAAATGCGGCGGAAGAGCCACCGTAATAACGGGATTTAATTAAAATCCCAAAATGGCGCTCCCTTTCACCTGATTTGCTGCTGGCTGCCGTTTGTTGCCTGCTTTTGAGGGCAATCGAAAAATTTCTAATTTGCCGCCCATTATAAGTTTTGATTTTGTAATTAGTTTTTGAATTAGCTTTGAATCGGCAATTTGAGAGGTTTTCAAAATTCAACAGAGCTACATACGAATGGCGTTAAATAGAATAAAGTATTTCCCACTGCATGGTCATAAAAAGAGAGATTAACATTTCGTTTATTTCGACCTATAAAAGGAATTCTCTGAAAATACATCAAAAAGAAACAAACGAGGGCGGATGGTGGAACACGAAAAAACAAGGAAATAAAATTGAGGAAAAATCAACATTATAAACAACATTATTAAAAACATGCCGCAAATGTTTTGCTTCTTTTACATTTTTGAGTCCATTTTGCTGTAAGCCAAGCCAGTGGCCAAGAAGGAGGGAAGGACGAACCTCATGATGATGCTCTGCCGGGAGAATGAATGCCGCCATTTTGAGTGGGGTGAAGGGGTGCCCCTGGATAAGGCTAATAAGGGCTCTCCCAGGATATGAAGCAAGAAAGGCGGCGGAAGCCGCCACCCGAGGGTTTGCTGATGCTCTCTTTCTGCTGGCATGCCCCCTTTATGTAGATATGAATGTACGTATGTATGTGTATATGTATTTGTAGTCCAACGTTAGACGGCTCCATAATATTAAAAATATTTTCCTTATATGAGAAGGATAACAGTAGGCAAGACGATATGACTGACTACAATGTTTTTTTTCTGTTAATTTTCGAATAAAAACAAAAAAACAAATTTAATAGGTTAATTTTTAATTAAATACTTTCTGTTTTAGTTTTGTAATGTACACTTGTGGGAAAAAAACGAGTATGTGGTTTGTTTCAAGTCTCATACTATTTTTTAATAAACCTTGGGAAGAAATCAATTTTATTTTTACCCCAGATATTAAAAACAATTAACAAGCAAGATTTTCATTTCAAACTTAAAGACTTCCATCGATGTTATCCTTAGAGCATGAAAATGGGTTAAATAAAATAATAAGTACACCCATTCTTCTAAGCCTAGAAATTGGAAAGTATTCAATATCTTTTCACGTTTTTCACTTTTTTCTTCTTATTAGTAAACTTGTACTACTATCCTCTATTTTGGACAACATTCGCTATTCTTTTTTGATTTATACCAGGTTTTTATAAAAAAATTCCACAAATCTTAAAATTTTAAAAATGTAATGGCTATATTTGAATTTTGTAAGTATCACTACAACATTTTTGATGGGGCTTAGGTCCGGAGACTGACTTGGCTAACTCATAACATTAACCTTGTTGTCCTTAATCCAGGCTTGACGACTTTTGTGGTATGTTTATCGGTGTGTTTATCGTTATCCAATGGAAAACCCAATAACTAGCATATGGTTGCCAGATTACCGGACTTGAAACAAACCACATACTCGTGTACTTTTTTTGTTGGCCACAAGTTCATATGGATTTACGTAAGCACTCTAAAATAAGTGTTTTTTTCAAGTCCGTGTTTTGAAAGTCGCTGACCACAATATCTCGAAACTGTTTATAGAAGAATTTGTATCAAAATATTTAAAAGGGCCGCCACTGCCAAATAATTAAAGGTTCTCAAAACTCATTATTTTTTTTAATATTCGAATGCAATTTTTAAATGCATGTTTTAATTCTCTTGCAGAGTATTGTAATTTTGGACAGAAGTTTGCAACGCTGTGAAGGAGACATTTCCGACCTTATAAAGTATATACATACATATATATTCCTGATCATCAACAGCCGAGTTAAACTAGCCATGTCCGTCTGTCGGATTATACCAAAACTAATCCCTCAGTATCTGAATGAAAGTTTGCAGATAATCATCTGGATAGTCATCTAGAAGTACCTACATATCTCTGCCCTTGCTCTGTTCACACTGATAGTGTATTCGTTGATGTGGTGGCAAGATGCCTCATACATACATGTATCTGAAATGGAAAAAATTTCGAAAATTAAAAATCCATTCATCTTAGCATCGCTAAAACTACTCCCCAGATGGACAGTATTGAAACCCTAAATACTGCCCTGAGTTCGGAACAGCGGTAATTTCATTTGGAGTCTCCCTTCCTCCTCTTTCCGCTCCTATTCTGTCTTCTTCCACTTTCGCCGTAATAATTCATAATGAAAAAAGTTTTTCCGCCGCTTGTTTGTGTTTTATTTATTAGACAACATTAAAATTTTTGTGGAAGGGTGGTTTTTTATTTAATAAAAATAAATAAATGTTATGGTTATGGCAACGCTCCTGCAGGCTCTGCCGCTAGTAAGACCCCCCCCCCCCACCCCCTTCCAGGCTAAGAAAGGACATCATCATCATTACGCCGAAGGGAGAGCCCCGCCTCTCATTTTATCTCTCATCCGCAAAGCAACAACAGCGTCGAAGTTTATCAAAAGGCCAAGCACAGCAACAATGGCGACGCCCGCAGAGGGGCTTTCAACTCTCTGCGCTCTCACCCCATGTCCCACCCCACTGGTTTGGGAGCATGCGCACAGTACGGCATCACAATGTACTCATGTATGTGTGTCGGGCTGTGGGTGCTTCTGTGTTTTGTTTTTATTATTTGCAACTCGTTATGCAAAAAATATTAAAATTGTGGTAAATAAATGAAAAATAAAATATGTACATACATACATACATACATATGTATGTATAAAGCATGTATACGGAGGCAGGAGACTTTTGCTGGCTTCCTTTCCGGTGTCATCTCTTCTCTCTCGCTCTGCTGCGGCCGCCATTGCGTTGGCGTCAACAGCAACTGCGAAGTCGACGTCGACGTCAGCGGCAAGTGGCTGGCCAATTCTTGTGGGTACATTAGCACTAATGATGATTGAAACGACAAACGTGATGCCGAAGCACCCCGAAAGGATCCTCTCCTCTCCCTTAAAACCGTCTCCACGTACCCCTCGTCATTCCCTCGTTCGGCTGCAAATTCCTGTCTTTGATTTTTGAATTTGTCTCTCGCGGGATTTTCGGTAGCCAAAAAAGGGGTTCCGCGACGGGAAATGCGTACATTGAGAAAATAACTTGTTAAATGACACTAATTTTATAGTTCTGTTATTTTAATTCTTTACATTTTTATAAGGTCCAAGAAACGCTCACTTTTAATTTCTAGTAAATATGTGAGGTACAACAGATGCAACAGTTCACTCGGAAATAATTATATATATTCTCTTAAAACACAGTTCCCAAAGCTATGTACATTAAATTCAAAATTTCAATGCTACTCCCAACTCTATGACCTTATGCACACAACTTCCCAAACGTTTTTTAATCGATAACACCGTCCTGAGCAATAAATAACATATTATATTACTTGTCATGTTTATATTCCGATTTTCTTAATTTTTCATATACTCTAAGTTTTCACTATACAATATACACTGAAGCACTGCGGTTGTGTCAGCAGGTTTCATGTCGCATTTAAATGTTTAATAATACACCAAAATATCATATCATATATGAAATATGATTCTAAAGTTCAAAATAATTGTAGCGTAGCCCACGTTTAAGTTATTTTTCATTATTGAAGAAAAAACACCAATGTGGGATCTCAGATTAATTTTGTCTAAATTTATATAAAAACACAACAAAATTACAGTCTAAATTTTTCTAATACGAATAAATTTTAGATGAGCTTTTTATTTAAAGGGAACCGTAGCAAACAAATATCAGGCAGCTATCTTGAAGATGCAGCTAAGTATTATGCGAAACAAAATTATACTGTAATTTATAATATTATTTTGCACTAGGAAAGAGGCTTTCTACTTATAAATATGCAGTTAAAAGAAGTGCCAATTTTCTCCGTGCACGGTCGCCGTTTAGAATTCCATTTTGGGGCTCGTTTTCCTTTCTTAGCGTTTTCTCTCTTACTTTTTGTTGCCTCACGTTCTATTGAATTGATTTACTTTGACGACCGCTAATTGGTCGTTCTGCTTCTGTTCCTACTATCGTTTATTCCTTTCGGCCCGTAATGATCTTTGGCATTCCGTATAGTTTATCAAACGCTGAATTGAAGACTGGGTTAGTGGTACGACCAAAGGGTTGGCTAATTGGGGTTATGCTTAGCTAGTGTTGCTGCTAACTTAGTAGGCCAATTTCGGTTAAAATATACATAAGTATGCTCTTATTAAATCATATAGTTTCTATACAACATTTTTCCGTAAGACAAAATGACCGTAACAAACGTGAGAGGTGAAAGCGGTGTTACAGTGAAGGTTAAAGAAGTAAAGATCTTTTGTCAGATCGTAGGTTCGGAAAAGTTTATTTTCTTGCTCGTTCAAATGGACTTTGGTCAAGGAACTCCCCACAATCTTGTCCAATTAAAAACTTACAGCGTTTTCAACTGTCTGAAGTCTAAAATAATACAAAATGGCCATGTCTCCAATTATATGAAATTATTTTGAGACTAAGTTATAATTTTTTTCCTCAACATTTTCCGATCGTTCCTATGGCAGCTATATGATAATGTTGTCCGATCCGGCCCGGAGCATATAAAAGACTATCTGCAAAGTTTCATTCAGATAGCTTAAGAACTTAGGGACTTCTTGCGTAGTAACAGACATAAAGAAGAACAGACGGACATGACTAGATACACTCGGCTGTTGATGCTGATCAAGAATATATATACTTTATAGGGTCGGAAATGTCTCCTTCACTGCGTTGCAAACTTCTGACTAAAATTATAATACCCTGCAAGGGTATACAATTGGCAAAAATTTTGTTTTAATCATTCGATTACCAATACAACTCATCCATTATTTCAACTAGCTCTATGAATTTTTGTAACATTCTCGTACATATTGTGTGCCCACCAATAAATCGCCATCGAAACATATTGCTTCAATAATAATGTCTGCCCGAAAAGGACACTTGCCACTTAATCAAAAATAATTATTAATCCAGCCAGCAACGCAGTAGTGTTTGTCACCGCCCACTTTTTTCGAAGCGATGCATTGCGGGATGGCAGCCAGGCAATTATCCATTTATTTCATAATTTCAATAACTTTTCATACACTTGGTGTGGGTGTGAGTTGGACTGGGGAGAAAGGCTGCTGTGATAGGTGGGTGAAACGGGTGGTGGTTTGGTTGGTACTTGCCTTGGTGGCTGATTTTATTTTATGTAACTGCCTGGTGGTGGCTCCTGAATGCCGATGATGATGACTATGAGGTCTCGGCTTACGATGAAATTGTGTCCTACGAGTCTGCCCTTGCCCTCTGGGTGCTGCTCTCCAGTTGAGACCAAATATCGCAAAAGGATGAGCGGGAAAAATCAAAGCACACGCAAACATACGCAGGCATTCACTCTCAGCCAAATGCAGCGCTGCCAACGCTGGCATCGCTGTCGGCGGCTGCTGCTGCCAATATTGTAAAAATTTTACGGCCACGAACTTTTGAGTTCAGTTGAGTTTGCAACACGTTCGCGTTTGCATGCGTCGCCGGCAGCGACATTTTCCCTCTGCTCCGATTTCCACTGCGATTTCCACTACAGCCGAACTGTAGGCAACACTTTTTTGCCGAGCCGCCGGAAGTGCTGATTTTAAGGTCAAATATTTTGACCTCAAGTGCTATTTAAAATCCTGACTACAAGTGAAGATAAATATATTTTTGGAGTACCTTTCGAAGCAATATAGCTGCTATGAGCGTGTAATTGCTCCACTAGAAAAGGTTTGTGCCACCGAAAGTGCGAATGAACTTGCACGAAAGATGGTTTTCATTCCTAATCCAAAGAACCGACGGCAAGTTAAAAAAGGAATTTATAAAATAGAGTGAATATAAAACAATTGCTCCCGAACTTATAAAATGAATACACCGGAAATAAAATACACTTTATTTGACCAGAGACTGAAAGTCAAATATTTCAAATTGCTGTGGAGTTTTTATTCATAAGATTTAGCTATGAAAGCCTCATAGAAAGCTATTTAAATTTAATTGTAATTAAGGCGTCTTTCAAAGACAGAATATTTCATTCAAATAAATGCAAGATAATCTTACCTTTCCCAAATATTTAACGATCTTAATTTTGAATGTGTTTATTTTTAAATGAAATAAAATTTATTTATATTCGTTCATTTGTTTAGACGCAGTTCACAGTTGATTTATGTAATTGGGGCTTAGTTATAATAATAAAAATAATATTAAAATGGAAAAAGTGAAAAATGTACTAATAAAATGTTTGACAGATTTAACAGTATAATTCTTATAGTTATAGAAGTTCAGCTTCTTCTACTATTTTATGATGAACAAGAAAGGAAGCTATCTTTGGAAGGTCGAAGTTTGTACCCCTGCAGTTTGAATCTATGCATTATGGCCAAATCAAAAAACTTATCAGGAAATATATAAAACAATTCTTTGTAAAAATCTCTACCTTTTGTGGACTTTCCCTTTCGCTCCTTTGCAATGTGTTGCCATTACATTATCCTATAGATTTTATATGCGACGGTTTGCATTTACATTATCTATACAATCACCGGTAATTTTGAACGGCGCTATGTAATAAAGTTGTCCGACTTGCATGAAATTAAAACCATAGGGTATAATGGGTCCGAATTACACAGAATAAAAATAAATCTATCTGCAAAGTTTCCATCAGATAGCTTTCGGAGGAACGGACAGAACGACTCGGTAGTCGATCAAGAATATACTTTATATGGTCGGAAATAACTCCTTCACTGTTTTCCAAATTTCTGACAAGGATTATAATACCCTGCAATGATATAAAAATGAAGACTAATATCGTAGTTATTTGTGTGTACTAATTCCCAATTAAATGAACTAAACCGTTGCAAAAGCCTCATAAACATCCTGACATTCTGGAAATATTTGGCACCCTTCGTATTAGATTGTGTTTCCAAATTCCAAGCCGAAGGAGTGTGTCCGAAATGCACCTGTTTCCCCCAATTTGCATTTCCCTAATGAAGCTCATTTGGCTCGGACACGATGGCGGCTTCAGCTAAGTCTGCTTAAACACGGCTTGAGACAGTCACATGTTTAGTGAGCAGCACAAACAATAGGACGAGTAGGGAGTTGATTGTCGGGATTTCACGCACCTAGGGTGCAGCAACAACAGCAATTGCGACTGCCACTGCAACGGCCACAATAATGAAGCAGCAAACTGTGACAAAGTCTCAATTAGGCTATCGCATTGCCGCAGACAGAGACGGGTGCAACGAGAAGCTAAGAGAGAAACGGGTAGAGCATACCATTAAGCAAATGAATGTGTACACTGAAACAAAAATGTATAAAACGGGTTTAAAAAAAACAATTTTGGATTGTTTTATTTTTTGAAAACTTTAACAGCTTTTTTGTAGCACAATCAGAATCTTGTCCTTAAGTTTAGACAAATTGTTTGTTTTTGTTTAAATTATATTTCAGCAGTTGCAAAAATTTGAGTTAACGGTAAAACTGTTCAACTAAATCGATTAGCTTGTTACTCATATCATAAGCATACATATTTGTAACTAAAGTAATATTTGAAAAATAGGTTTGGTTATTCCAATTGTTTATTCCAACACGGTATTGTTAATCTCATATTTATTTATATGCAATTGGAAATTGTGTCCTTGGATTTTGAGTTGAACAAATCGGTTTACTAATTACTGAAAAACAGTATAATTAAAATTCAGACACAAGATTAATTAAGAGGCCACGTGTGCCACTTGTCACTTAAAAGAATTTTTATAATCGATAAAAGATGTAAAATTGCAGAGTTTTACTTGCGAAAGTCTAATTGTTTGAATAAGTTTCACTTTAAATGAGCTTTGTTTTAAGTGTATTAGCGAAAGCACCAAGGGTTGGGGACAGGCCTTAACCTGCGGTGATCCATTGTCCAATCTCTGGCCACTGTGTTGACCAAGAGGTTCATGGAAGAGCAACTACCTGCCCAAGCTAGGGATCACATTTCACTTAATTGTGTGGTGTCGTTGACACCTGGGCTGCCAGCAGCTACGGAACAGTGTCGAAGTAACAATTAATACTCAAGCATTTCTCCCATTTGCAGGAAGACACGAACCGAGAAGGTGGAAAGGACCGGCTTGGAGACAGCGTCAAATACCTAAGCATGCTGCAGAATCCTTCCAAATATCACGCAAATCCTTTGTCGCACTTCCTGGCATTGCATAACACGCAAGCCAGCGGCGGAGGGATGGGCGTGGGGGTCGGGGGAATCCCTGCACATGGTCAACCGCATCATGCGCTGCCCACAGCTGCGCTGGCAGCAGCTGCAGCGGCGGCCGCCGCAGTCTCGGCGGGTCAAAGTTCATACCAAATGGAGCACCATCAGCAGCAACATAATTTACAACAGCATCATCTGCAGCAGCATCATAATCATCATCATCAGCAGCAGGACAGCCATCCACACCCACCGACGACGACTGGGAGCAACAGCAGTAGTCACAGCAGCAACAGCAACACCAGCAATAGCAACAATAGCCACACTAGCAACATCAACATCAACCACCGGGAACAGTTGGCGGCGGCCGCCACTGCGACGTCGCACGCGCAGCTCATTGAGGCGGCAGCGGCGCATTCCTCCCTCGACGTGGGCAAGTCCTTCACTATTGCCGCCATTTTGGGTCTGCAGAACCAACGCAAGGACTACAACAACGCCATCAATTTGTCACTCCACGACAACAACAACAATGGCAACAATAGCAGCAGCAACCACAACAATAACAACGTTCAGAATATAAACAACTTTAATTGTGATAGCACCGCCGGCAGTGGTCGCTACTTGCACGGCGGACAGCATTCGCACACGCATCCGCAGCAGGCGGGATTCGCTGCCGTAGCCGCCGCTGTGGGAGCAGCTCCTTCCGCGTTGCAAAGCCTGCAGCAGCTCCACCAGCAACACCACGCCCAGCAGCAGGCCTCGCTCAGTTTTCAGCGGGAGAAGCTTAAGTCGGGTAAGATGAAAGATCAACAAAATGCCTTACCCAAATTAAAATTACAGACGGACTGTTTGGAGACATTCAAGAGTCCCTATCGTAAGATACCCCGATGGTAAACTTTAAAAACATATCTCACATGAGAATTAAAATTAATGAAATAAGCTAACTTGCCTAATGCTCTAAGCTTATTTAGAGCACAAACTTTAAAGCCGTGTACTAACGTATCGCTAAACAAGAAAGGAGGTAATTTTGGCACACCAAAGTTTGTAACATATACTCTTGCATATTGCAATTGAATCATTATATCTAATAATACCATCCATATCTAACAGAATACAAATTATAATTATCTATGGGCTATTCTCTGGGAATAACAGCAATGGCCAAAAACTACAAAATTCCCTAAAATTATTTGTTCAACATAGTTATAATATATTAAGAAATGTTCCAATTGATCAATTTTTAAATCCTTTATCATATTCTAAAACGAATTTCGAAATATTCAAATGCAAACTCGTTCGCACCATTTTTCATTATTTTGATAAAAAAAAAACATTAAAAAAATTTGCATGTTGCGTTTTGATAAAAACTTCCAAAACAGAGAAATTATGATTTGACTTTAGCCTTTTAACATTACTGGGAGATTGCAAAAAGGCTAAAGAAACCGCATTTATGTTTTTCTGATTTACTTAAAAAGTAAACAACGAAGGAAGCTAACTTCGGCACACCGCAGTTTGTATACTCTTGCAGCTTACAGTTGGATCATTATAATTTCATTATAATTTCATAAATCATAAAAATTCACTTTTAATATTTTCCTATTCATATTACATTTTCAGTTTTAACGTTAGAGTTTTACATTCACAGTTTTGCACTTTCCTCCGAATTTAACGATCGTTTCTAGGGCAACCTATATGATAAAATCATACGATGTGGATAAAATGAAAACTGAAATTGTGAAATAATAGTAAATCTCTGAGCATATACAATTATGTTGAAAAACAGCAGAATAATACAAAATGGCCGTCTCAACTTATATAAAAATATGTTGAAAACTGGCTAAGTTAATTTTTTTTTCTAAAAAATTTCCCATCTTTCCTATGGCAGCTATATGATATAGTCGGCCGATCCGGCCCGTTCCGACATATATAGCAGTAAGAGCATGTATAAGACTATCTGCGAAGTTTCATTCAGATAGCTTCAAAAGTCAGAGACTAGTTTGCTTAGAAACGGATAGACGGACATGAATAGATAGACTCGGCTTGATGCTGACAAAGAATATATGTATTTTATAGGGTCGGAAATGTCTCCTTCACTGCGTTACAAACTTCTGACAAAAAGTACCTGCAAAGGTATAAAAACATTATGAAAAGTACGATGAAAATAATGTCACATGCGACACTGATTAAAATCCAATTAAAAAAAAACACTTAATATTTTTAAATAAACTCAAATACGTTATATATAATAAATTACAATTGCATTAAAATCTTTAAAAAAGTTTCCCTGAAATCAGTGCTTGAACTAACTTGCGAAAAATAACTTTCCAAAACTAAGAGACTTGTTTCCGTAGAAACGGACTGACAGACATGGCTAGTTCGATCCGTCGACGCTATTCAAAACTATATATACTTCATAAGGTCGCATATAACTCAGCCACGGTAAAACAAGACTTCAAAATTAACAACTATAATATATTTTTTTGCAGACTCCCATAAGAAAAGCGCGCTGAAGAACAAGCGTGTTCGCACTATATTCACACCCGAGCAGCTCGAGTGCCTGGAAGCGGAGTTCGAGCGGCAGCAGTATATGGTCGGGCCGGAGCGGCTGTATCTGGCGCACACGCTGAAGCTGACAGAGGCGCAGGTAAAGGTGTGGTTCCAGAACCGGCGGATCAAATGGCGCAAGCACCACCTGGAGCTCACCCAGCAGAGGCTGGCGTTGATTCGGCAAACACAGCTACCAGGTACCGCGATCTTGGGCAGTCAGGTATCCGGTTGTACAGCGAATACAGCAGCACACTCAGCTTCTACGGATCTCACAGCCGGCAGTGCAGCTTCGCCGAGGAGCTTGCCAGAGGAGGAGGATAACGAGGACAGCAAGCAATCGATGTCGTTGTCTGGCGCCATGCCGCCGATAAGCCGGGCTCAATCCGAGTCGGATTTATCAATTTGCAACGATTCTCTGGACGGCGACAGCCTCATGGATGGCAGCGAGGAAGCTTAAGATAATATTCCAGCAAAGCTAACATTTTCTGTAAATATCGTCAAATAAATGTGTAAAATATGGTTTATACTTGCCTCTTTATCAACTGTTCGCTCGAAGGTAATATAAAATTATAAAGCAAGATTTTTAATAGTCATTACACTTAAAATCGAATCAATGTACATGTATATATTGTATACATCAATTTATTTATTGTATACACATATTGTACACAATTATGTACATCGGCTTCTGTACTTTTTATTTTAAATACCGAACAGATAAAGCGTACTGTAGATTATTGCTGAGCCGCCGCCCTTGCAATGCGATCGTGACAAGAGAGGTGCACTATCTGACCATTCGGGTAGCGCACGAAGGCTGATTGGCTGGGAAAGCGCTTTTTACACTCGGGGCACACACTGAACTCGTTTATTTCGAAGCTTATGTTACGCTGCGCCTGTAGCGCGACCTCTAACCGATTGGCCTCTGCCTTCAGAAGGCCGCACATCATCTGCATCTGGTGCTTGTCGGCCAGCTTTTTACGTATCGACTTATCAAGATATTTTTCCAACTGCGGCATGGGCATGTCATCGGGAAGGTGCTACACGGAATAGCGGGGATATAATTGGCGATTTCAAAGTGAATAATAGGGAAAGTGTTACCTCAAATATCTCGAAGGGATCTATTTTGGTGGCGTATGCATTGAGCAAGTCGAGGGCCACCTTCCGATTGACCTGAACAAAATCAGGATGCAAGGTTACGCCCTCGTAGAGCGGCTGTGCGGGGGGAATTAGAATACACTTGATGAGCGTGTGGAATATGTTCTCATCGTCATTGTAGTTGGCTTCTGCATAGTCGGTTGCCTTGGCCACATCGCCCAGCACATGTATATAGATGGCTAGCACCTTATCATGTTTTTTCAGTCGGCCGAGAATGAGTGCACGCTCTTCCAGCAGCATGTTGGTGGGAAATTCCTCTAGCATGCGATCCGGCGAATAGAAGTTGGATTCTTCCAGCATTTTGTAAAGCTTGGCACGCATTGTCTTCAGGTTAGACGGCTCGCCCTCCTCACTGGAAGAGCCCTGCTGTGCCAGAAGGCGTTGCACATGTTCGCGGTACTGCTTGAGAAGCACGTTATGCAGCAGAGTAGTCGTGTTGTGCCGCTCATTAATAAGGTACTCCAGGTAGGGAGTGACTAATGATTTGTGTTTGCTGATTAAAAAGTCCAGGACCTTGGCCGGCGGGAGGGACTCATCCTCCTCTTCGTCATCTAGAAGTTCGTCGGTGAAAATACACAGACCCTCCTCGGGATGCTCCTGGAGCACCCAGTCGGCAAACTCGAAGATCAGTGGCAAGTGATCGGCTCCGAGCTCCTGCAGATATCGGATCGTTCGCTTTCGTCCTTGCAGCACCGATCCCTCAATGGCCGCCTGCTCTCGGAGCAGCTTAAGAGCATCCCTGTGCTTGCCTTTCATTTGATACAGAATTATCAGCTCAGAAATCTTGTTATGCTTCTTTAGTGTCTTCTCTGATTCCTCCAAATGGCACTGATTGAGGCGAAGGAGCGGCGCAACAAGCGAATCGTTCGTCTGCAGGTAACACTTGAGCAACGTGGTATCGATTATCTCTAGCAAAGACTTTGAACTGCTCTTTGCGTCGCGCAGCTTCACCACTTCCCGTTGACGGGCCAAAGCCAGGAACTCGATTAGCGCCAAGTAGGCGTTCTCCAAGTCGCCATCCTCCAGTGGCGGAGCACTTGATGGAACGGCGATATCTTCTGTGCCAGGCTTTGGCTCGGGCACCAAGTTGGGAAACAGTCGGATAACATCGTACGGATCGATGGCAGCTTTTTCGAACTCTGTCATGGCTGACGAGAACTCTTTGTTAGTGAACAGCTCTTTGGCATTCAGCATGTGAATTTGTCGAATGGTCTGGGTCCTGTCCTCCGCAGGCTCATCTGAGATTTGCTAAAAAAGGAAAGGCAATGAGGAATTGTTTGATTTTTATAAATGTTCCCGATCTGGACTCACTGTCAACTCGATGGCCAGTTGAAATTTCTTTTGCTGCAACAGCTGTTGACGCTGAGTGGGTATATCAACACGACGGAGACACCACAGCTCTGAGGTGGCGGCGGCAAAGATAGTTCCCTTGTCGGCGTGCACCAGGAAGCGTGTCTTCTGCAGTTCGGGAATGCTCTGAACCAGAGTGTCCTTGCCCACGAGACTGCGAACCTCGATGGCATTGTTGACACGACCTACGGCGTAGGGATCGTCCCAGACTGTAATTGATAACAAAATTAATTTAAAATCCTGGCAGAGCCTTTACATATCTACCCAAATCTAGCAATGGACTTGACCAAAGTAATGGAGTGAGCGAATTCTTGTTCTCCATGCCACCTGGCCGCACATTTTCAAAGGAACTGGCGCTGCCATCCTTGTTATCTTTATACTGGCTGGGATCGACGACCACCAGGTAGCTGTCTTTTGAAATTCCAAGCATATTGTTTCGTATCAGACAGATACACGGATCTCTGCTGATGCTCGAGGAAGTGAGGAAGAGATCGTGCTTCTTTGGTGTCTTGCAGGATATCTGCACAACAGATAATGGAGAACACCTGATTACCATTTTTAAGGTTGATCGCTTACATCGTACACCACATATTCGTCTTTGTAGCCCACGCAGACTGCATGTCCTGCCCAGCACAAGGAGCGGGGCACATCGTTCAGATCAATGCTCAGCTCCAGCGAGTCCAGCTTGTCTTTTTTCCAAAAAAAGAACACCAGACGTCGCTTGATGGCGCAGCACACACGGATAAAAGTGGCCACCTCGCCGGTGGTAGACTTTTGGGAATCCACGTCCATGGCGAAGAGGGTGCAGCCCTTCGTCTCCTTAGCACTGTGCATGAAGGCGAAGTTGCTCTCGATGCGACTGATGTCGCAAACCTGCACAAGGCTGTCGGTGAGCACAAAAAGCAGGTTCTCCTCGACAGTCACCTCCATCTGGGTGATGGGCTTCCGGCTGAAGTTCTTGTTGAACATACGCATGTCCACGCCAGCCACTTCGTCGACCGAGTACATGATCAGCTGGCCGCTTCGGGTGCCCAGGATGACAATGTTACCTGGAACGTAGTCCGCTTGATGAGTAATTCATCCGTGTACATTCCTCAGCTCAGCCTCACTTACCATAGGCCGCAATTGACTCTATCTGAACGCCCTGCTTGAGGATTGAGTGCACATTGTAGGCCTGGTGCATCTTGACGTAGGCCACAGGTGCCGGTTATCCGGAAAAACGAATTCTAAGACAGAAAAACAATTTGCGGGCCCAAAATCATTTATTATTTTTAAGTGTGGCCGCTTAGAAAACGAGCTCTTCGGCATTTTTGGGAGCCCATTGATGTGGTAATACTGTGTTGGCAGCGGTGAATGTAAAACGGTGAATATAATATATAAAAAATTAGAATTGAAACTGTACATTTATTTTAAATTTACCGTTATGCATTATTCTCTCATTTAATTGTCGCTGCTATGATTATGAACAATTGAAAAATAATTTAAATAATTAAACCTTTTCTGGTTTCAACTAATATTTATTTTTTATTACTTCAGAGTTTCTGTTTTAACTTTATGCGAATCGGATGATTATAGTTATGCAGATGCCAATTTCAGATTTCATAAAATTAAAACTGAAATAATAAAAAATTGTTGTCTCAAATTAAATATATTTATGTTGAAGGCTGGCAAAGATATATTTTTTTCCAAAAATGTTCCCGGCTCGTAACGACTTATGTACTAATGAGTATAGTAATAGCAAAGTTTAATTCACATAGCTTTAAAACTGAGGAAATAGTTTGCGTATAAATGGACAGATGGACATGGCTAGATCGACCCGGCTGTTGAGTCTGATTTATAATGAATGTATATACTTTATACGCTTGGAAACGACTTCTTCATATATTCGTCTAGCCAAAAATATCAAGTAAAAATAACGCTATTTCGATATTTGAGCAATCAAAAAATTGTGATGTACATATATCATCTTTACAAAATATCGATATATTGATATTTTGATGGAGGTGAGGAGATATCGATATTTTCGATGTTTTACACCAAAACATCGATGTCTAATCGATGTTAGTAGTATTTTCAAAATATTTAAATTCACAAATATGGTTATATTCAAAACAGAAATCAAAATATGTGTTAGGAACTAAACTTTGAAAATGGATAACTAAGATCATTTCTTATAAAAGTCTTAAACAATATTAAAAAAATTGTGATTTTTATTTATAAACATAAGTTTATCAAGTATGTCCGAGCCGAGGCGCGTCCTGCTGTCAGATATAAACTGCGCGGCATTCAAAAGAAGTGGCAGCCACAAACCAAAATTTCTAAGTGACTCTATGAAAGGGCGACTGTTCAAAAGATCAGAAATAATGGCATAATGACGTTGCTTTTAAAAATACTTACGCCGTTGCCGGCACCTTCTATAACTTAAAATACACAAAAAAAATACCAAAAAATACCTGCTCGTTTGCGTACTTTTCCCTTTTCACTTGATAGTGATGGCACTGAAACATCGATGGTCAAAAAAAAACAAAACATCGATGATGTGGAAAATTCGAAAAACATTGATGCATCAATGTTTTCATCGATGTTTTTGCACCTCTAAATCACCACCATTGACAGCAGAAAAAATAGCTTGGAATTTACAGTCTAGTTAAAGTAAATAAAAAGCATCACCATGTCCATGTCCAAGACCACGAACACATACAATCGTCAGAATTGGGAGGATGCCGAGTTTCCTATCCTCTGTCAGACCTGTCTTGGCGACAATCCGTACGTGCGTATGATAAAGGAGCGATTTGGCAAGGAATGCAAGATCTGCACGCGCCCGTTCACCATATTTCGGTGGTGCCCAGGCGCCCGTATGCGTTTTAAAAAGACTGAGATTTGCCAGACATGTGCGCGCCTAAAGAATGTTTGCCAGACCTGTCTCTTGGACCTTGAGTACGGCCTGCCAATCCAGGTCCGCGACGCGGCCCTGAAGGTGGCTGACAACATGCCACAAAGTGACGTTAACAAGGAGTACTACATACAGAACATTGACGCCCAGCTGCAGGATGGCGATGGCACTGAGGCTGCGGGCGCAGTCGGTCGCTCCCTGGCTGCAAACGAAATGCTATCCAAGTTGGCACGCACAGCCCCTTACTACAAGCGAAATAGGCCACACATTTGCTCGTTCTGGGTCAAGGGAGAATGCAAACGCGGAGAGGAGTGCCCTTACCGCCATGACAAGCCAAACGAACCCGACGATCCTCTATGTGAACAGAATATCAAGGACCGCTACTATGGGCGCAATGACCCAGTGGCCGAAAAGATCATGAAGCGAGCGGCATCTCTTCCCACCCTCGAGCCACCAGAGGACCGCAATATCACTACCCTGTATGTTGGAAATCTTCCAGAGGAGATCACTGAGCCGGAGCTACGGGACCAGTTTTACCAGTTCGGAGAGATTCGTTCCATTGCGCTAGTGCCACGGCAGCAGTGTGCTTTCATACAGTACACTAAACGGGGCGCCGCAGAACTGGCCGCTGAGCGGACCTTTAACAAGCTGGTTATTCACGGCCGGAAGGTGAGCATCAAGTGGGCGCATTCCCAGGCGAAACAGGGTTCAGCGGCAAAGACAGACAGGCGATTTGATGTTACCGGCATTCCGCCACCCAGCGCCAAACCGAATGACTACTTTAATTTGCGCCAGGAGCAAATAAACGTCATGCCAGCAGGCATGAAACTGCATCAGCTACCGTCGAACTTGGTTCCCGCATCGGCATACCAAATGTACGGACAGCCGACCTACGCTGCACCCTACAGCAACGCTAATTCTACAGTCACGTCTACCTCTGGTGTGAGTCTAGACTCGATTCCACCGCCCCCTGGTCAAATACCCTATCCGAGCCAGGACGCCAGCCGAATGGGAGCTGTGAAGAAATAGATCAAGTTATACTACTGCGAAAACTAACTTTTATACCAATCAAACACATCCAAATAAATGTTCGCGTATATTTTTGTGATGCAATATCATACTTTACTTTTAAATGATTAAATGAAGACGTTGCCACGCAATGTTAAAATGCGCGAAAAAATGGTAATAATTCAATATATACTCGTAACAATAATACTCGTACATAAAGTAGATATTTAAAAAAAGGAATGCTACATAAACTTAATTTGTTTCAATTCCGAAACACCGGTATAAGCTGTTGGTATTTGGGAAAAATCTTAACCATTCACTAAACCCATATGGTGTACAAGATACGGTTTAGTCCTGGTGTGTGTCCTTTAGTGAGTTGATGGCTCAATAATATTTATCTTATTTTCTACTTCTGACGCTTTTGGGGTTGGGCATATGTATTGTGGAGAGTGTTTGAGGGCTTGTGCGGAAATTAGGGGAAAAGTTCGAGTCCTTTGCATGTTTTGAGCATAGGTTACCAAGTGTGTTACCAACTTCTTTTCTTCTATTGTTGTTAGAGTTGTGGGGTTGTGGATGCTGCAAGTATGTTTTGAAGGTTAAACTCCCCAGAGCCGTTAAATGTTTGCCCACATTTTTGCAGGGTCGGAGTTTGGTTGGATTTCAGAGGTGAAATTTTAAATAGAGGCTTGTTTAATTGACATGTTTGGTGATGTGTTCTCAAAAAGGTCCCACTTGCATATTTGAGTTTAAATGATGGCTTGGAAATAAATGTTGCGGCAGTGCTTTTGGAATATGGAGATTAGGGTAGGGAGGTGGTCACTACAGTGTAGGTCATCAAGGATTTTCCAAGAGATCCCTGAAGATATGTTGGCTGTGGCAAGAGAGAGGTCAATATGAGTTAGTGTATTGCGGGTTGAGTAATGCGTAGGGGATTTGTCGTTTAGTAGGGTATAATCAGATCTGTCCATGAGTTTAGCTATTGTGTTACCCCTGTAATTGGCTCTAGGGGAGCCCCAATATGGATGCAAGCTATTTAAGACGCCTAAAATAATAGCACGAGGGTTAGAGGAGGCTAAAACATTTTCTATGATATTTTGTTTTGATTAAAATCCCAACGGCTTCAAAGTCTGTGTTGAGAGTTTTTTAAGAGTGGGAGATAGAGCTATGAACTGAGAGGGCTTTGGGACTGATACTTCTTAATTAGGATTTTCAGTTCTGGGTAGTTGTTTTTATAACCTTTGATATTCCATTAGATAATTCTTAAAATACTTAAAATTAGAGATATAACCTGATTTGGTTATTGATTAACTGATGTCCATCTCCCTTGAGTCGCTTGAAGTGTCAGAGTTGATTTTCGTGACCCTTGCAGGGTATTATAATTTTAGTCAGAAGTTTCTACGCCAACTAGTCCCTCAGTTTTGAAGCTATCTAAAACGATCGGAAATTTTTGATGAAAAAAATTATAACTTAGACAGTTTTCAACATATTTTCATATAATTTGAGATGGGCAGGATAAATTTTTTCCGGTTCTTTCTTAGACGGGCTGTACGGGCAAACAAGTCAACAGTACGGGCAACGCCCGTACTTGCCCGTACGTAGCTACGGGCCTGCTTCGGCTTGCTGAAGTTAGCTTCTTTTCTTATTTTGAGTCTTATATCGTTAAAGATAACAAACGTTTTGATACGTTTAGTGATAGAGTCTTGTTAGATTTGGTTGGGGACTTGTTTGAGGTGTGGTGCTATTGGTTGAGTTTTTGCTGGTGTTAGGATAGAGGTCAGCGTAGGATGTAACATAGGTGGTGGTCTAGAGGTGGATCTCACTTGGTGGGTGAGTCCGGGTCCTTTAAGTTGTTAAGGTCCTTTTAAATTGTTGGATGGTTGAGAGATTTATTGTTCGTGATCGATTTGCAGGGTTGATGAGGATTAGATTGCACGTGGTTGGAGTGTCCGGGTCCTTTGAGATGTTGAGATGTTAAGGTGTGCATTTTTGCATAGTTTTAATGGTTTGGAGTTCCTGTTGTCTCATGAAGACACGGCATTTCTTGCTGGTGGAGTTGTACGGGCTTGCTAATTGTTCAACATCACAGTTAATTAATTTCTGGAGTCTGAAGCATTTGTCTTTAGTGGCTGAGTGTTCCTCACCGCAGTTTTAGCATAATTTCTTGTTTTCGCGGAATTTGTAGAGGTGGCCGTATTTAAAGCAGTTGTTGCATTTTATGGGAAGAGGAAATATTCTGACTGCAGTTCGTTGATAGCCGATCATTACGTTTTCAGGCAATCATCTGTGTGGAATTATTGTGAATTTTGATAAATCGGTTGATTACAAGACAGCCGAATGTATTAAATGTGACAAAACATACCTAAACATACCAATACGGCCAACTTGTTTTGCCACTTAAGGAGGATAAATCCTTATTTAACAATTAGTGAATTGCCAACAAGACAGCAGCCGTCAATTCTGTCATTCATTGGCACAAAACCGATACGTCGCACAATGGCCGGAAAGATAGAGATACGTTGCAAAAATCAACTTTTTGATGACA